>JAQGBY010001506.1:0-28828 GCA_034698785.1 Mycogona germanica | reverse complement strand
ATCCATCTCGACCACATCGAGTGTGACGTCTCCCGATTCAATCGAACCAAACCATAAAGAACATTGGGCATGGCTCACCTTGCGATACGTTCTCTTGGTCGGCAAATACAGCGGCACTCTACCGCTAAGCGGCGCCACCGGAGGTGGTCACCAAGATCGTCTCCACTTCAAATGGCTCAGATTGACCACCATCTTTGCAATGACAATCGTCTTCATTCCGATGACGTTGACGTCAATGGACTACTATTTGTATGGATTCAGTGGCAGATCGGTGTACTCCATTTTAGAAGCCCTGGTATATAATGTCATGTTCCATCTGACGTCACTGAATTGTTTTCTGTTGGGACGAAGACTGCCCGCCATCATGGAGCAGTGGAATCGGGTGACCTCCAACTTTCGTCGTTACGCCAAGCAGAAAAGAGGACAAAAGGACAAGGAGTTAATGTCCACATCCGCCATCTCTGTCACGTTGCTCTTTGCCATTCTCACCTTGATGGGCAACTCTGAGACTCAGATGTACGACGTCATCTACAACTATAGCGACGATGTCGGCTGTATTCGTAACTACTCTTTCTATCAATGCAAGCTACAGTTAGGCTACCCAGAGATTGAGATTGTTTTGGGGTCTAGCGATGTCGTGACCTTTCTTGTGTTCCTGATGCACCTCTGGCTCAACTTCGTCAGCGACTACCGGGGCGCCCTCTTGGTGGCCATCTTCATGACACAGAAGCGGACGTTCGGCATGATGGCCACCTATCTGCAACGTCACCATCGAAGCATCACCGGAAGCAGCGAATGGGCCGAATTGAGATTGCACCATCTGAATATGTGTCAACTGTTGCGCAAGATTGATGACGCAGTTTGCTATCTGATCCTGACCCAATATGTCTTCAATGGAAGAGGTCTCGTCTATGGAATTCGCAGTGTTATACGGTTTGTTTACGAACGTTAGTTTTTTTCATATTGTAAAAAGAGTTGGCTAGAATAGAGCCATATTGTTTTAGAAATTAACTAATTGGGTTTTCAATATTTCATTTTATTATTTAGGTCAACGGACGAAGATTTAACAACTATTTTTGCCTCCAGTATCACTATTATTTTAAGCATCATCAGGATAACAGCAATGACAATTTCAGCTTCCAGCATCCTTAAAAAGGTAAAGTTGTATGCAGAAAAACAGTACACTCTAAATGCAAGGTTTGGTTTGGTGTCTTTTTTCAGGAGTCTTAAACATGCAACTAATATGTCTCAAACAGTGTCTTAAATTAGGACGCCATGCTTTCGAGTGAATTCTTGCATTACAGGGGTGATCACGCAAACATGGGATGAGTTTGTAAATGAATAATTCCTTAAATCGATTATCCAAAATTGTTTTGTGCTTTGCACCGTACACTGTATAACCCGAAAATTTGAAAATTGTATATTTGAAGTTGGCAAATCTCATGAATGTAAAAACCAACAACACCAAGAATTTTGATTGTTGTTTTTTATAATTTTAAAAATTTCGGTTTTCCCAAAATCGTTCAAGCAAAAAGAAATTCTGAAATGTCTGGTGGGCCAAGTGACTGAAGAGAATCGTCGAGAGGTCAGATAGATGATTTTTTATTTTTTATTATCGTGATATCATGATATTTTTGTGTCCATTATTATTTAAATGTCTCTGTTGACAACCCAACAATTGAAATTTCCAATTCCAGTTGGATCGATTCATTCTGAACGTGAAAGACAGCACTTGCGCGCTCTCTGCTGGACATTTCTTCTACATTAATCGACGACTTTTTCTTAAGGTATAATATCTGCTTGACGAGATCACTAATGAGTTTCTATTAAATGTTAATTTGGTGTGTAAAATTTATCTTTCCAGATTGCCAGTTTGGTTTTCACCTACGAAATTATATTGCTGTAACATAACACATTTTCCTACGTTTCAAAACAATAATTTGGATTGTTGAAATGTTTCGATAAAATAATAAAATAGTTTGAACATGATCTTTATTTGGTAGCCATCCTTGCGTACAAATTGGTCAAATAAAGTGTACACAATGACTTGAAATTATGTGCGTTTTAAATTTTTTATTGTATTTACATATTCAGACAAAGTATTAAATAAATTGGTCCCTGAAAGATTGTTCACAGCCTCATGACCCTTCTATCCAAATGCACAAAGTTCAAACCGATTCAGGCTCGAACAAACAACCAACCAAAAAAGTCCAAAGCACCAACAGAAATGTCCAACCGGAAATGGTTAATGTCTTGGTTTCCCTTAAATTGCAAAAAGATGCTGATATTTTACCATGATAACAAGTTACCAGTCAATAAAGAACAAATGGTCTCTATAGATGACTGAAAAGTGGCGTCTTGTGTGCTCAAAATAATTGTTGCCATGCTTTTGACATCTCACTCTCGGATTAAGTGTTAAATGTTGACCTTCACTCGATGCGGGCAATGTGTCATGCGGATGATGCGTTAAGCATATGAGGCATGTGTGAAGTATGTTGTCTGAGCCATTCTCTGTATTTCGGTAAACTGAGGTCACTTGAAGTCAATCGGCAAACAAGAGACATTCGAGTGATGCGCAAATATTATAAATAGAATACTAGATATAAAATTTTGCTTTTAAATAAATAAAATGTTGACAAATATTGGCATAGCTGATGCACCTTCAAGAGAAAATTGCAGATTATCATGCAGAATTTTTAAGTCGCAGGCCCAACATTATTTTCACGTCAAGTTTAGTGAAATTAAAAAAATTGCCAACCAATTTTGAGTTTGACTACTAGGTTTGTCGTTAACAACAACTTTTATGAAACATTCATCTGGGTACATGATGATGGTGGAATCAATGAAAGAATCAACTCCCCACCCTGGACTGAGAAAAAGGCAGAATCAATTGATGTGGTTGCCCGTGAGCTACATCATGATAGTGGGTCAGATGTTCGGAGTTCTGCCGCTCGGCGGCGCCACCTGGCGTCCCGATACCCATCTCCAGTTCCGATGGTCCAGACCTGCCACCTGCTACAGTCTTCTGGTCGCCACGAACTCGTTTGCCTTTGCCCTTCAGGCCATCCTGCACGAGGTCGTCGACGTTGAGCACGGATTCTCGGACATGTTTTGCGTCATGTTTTATCCTTTCGGATTCCTCACTTCGATCTGTTGCTTTTTGTTGGGAAAAAAGCTGCCACAACTTCTGTTAAAGTGGCGCCAGGCCACCACGAAATTTCAACACCATGTCATGCAGAAAACAGAAAATGATGGAGAGAGCCCAGTCACCGATTCCACTCGGATGATTGTCCTGCTTCCGGCTGTGTTGCTCATTTGTGCTCACCTGGAGAGTTGGTTGTATGACAACTCCTTCGCCTACAACAACGAAGACAATTGCATCCAGAATAACTCCATGGCCTATTGCAATCTCCACTTTGGCTATCCGTTTCTTGAAACTGTCTTTGGCTGCAGCAATGTTGTCTCTAATCTGGTATTTTATGCCCATTTTTGGGCCGACCTTGTCTACGACTATCGCGATGCCATTTTGGTGGCCATCTTTTCGACCCTCAGACATAACTTTGGCCAACTGGCCAATTATCTTCGACAGAGGCATCACAGGATCACCACAGAGCATGAGTGGGCCTTCTTGAGAGAGCACCACCTCTGTCTATCTCAATTGATCAGGAAAATTGATGACGCAGTTTGCTATCTTGTTCTTATTTCCTATGCTTGTAATACATACGGAATCATTTCTGGATTGTATTTCTTGATAAGGTTGGTGTGCTCATTTTATTTATTTCTTGTTTGCTGTCAATTTTATCCGCAAGCTTCATGAAACAAAATCTTATCATTCTTTGTCGTTTTAACGTTCCAAATACATAAATATATGTCTTTTTAATTTGAAAAATAATGTCTCCTAAATAAAAAATTGAAAAGAGTTTATTTTTTTAAATTTGAATCATTTGAAGCAAAATGATAACAGTTTTTTATTCATTGTTGTTTCAAATTGTTGGGTGTTAAATATGTCTTTGGATCGACTTTTGGGGACGATTTTGGGATTTGGGCTCTAACCTTCTAATTCGTAGACAGACCCTTATATCCACATTTCTATTGTGAAATTGAGCAATTCAAAATGTGTGCAACTATAATAATTTCATATTCGTTGTAATTACTGCCTTTATTATCTCATTTTCTAGCTCCTGGGATATTCAGTTGGAGGGCTTCTTGGGTGGCATTAGTACCGTGACCCTGTGTTCAGTACGAATCGTGGCCCTGACTTTCTCCGCATCAGGAATCAGGAAGGAGGTAACACTTCCAAGATATGCAGCATATCTAGAATTCATCATCTATTATTAAATAATTGTTTTAAAAATGGTAGGCCCTAAATAAGACATCCGCATAGGAGAATTGTGGTCCCAGAGTTGAAGCCTCATTGTGCATCCTAAAAGCTGTGATCATAGTCAATGTTCAAATTGAATGTATCAAATTGAATTCATTAAATTGTACTGTATAGGAATATTGTCTGACATAATCACTATTTGGCTAATTTGATTTTTTAAATAAGATAAATGTTATCTGCCAATTTAACTTAGCAAAACGAAATGTTGAAGTACTTGCTCATTCACGCGTCGTGCAAAAATCGCAGGGAGGTAAATGTCAAATCGGAATTGATTCCTATTGAGTTTCTAGCAATGGATGCTATCAAGCAGTTAATTGTACTCGAAACTTGTTTAAATATCTACAGTTGCGACGGTTCTTAATGAATGTTCAGGACACCACCTGCGCGCCATCTAGTGGTCACCTATTTGTCATCGACCGACGTGTCATTCAGACGGTATTCAGTATTGGGCATTATAGTCATGAGACAGATATTTATCGAAAAGGAATTTATTTCATTTCATTCTTTTATGTTTCAGATCGTCAGTGCTGCTTTTACGTACGAACTTATTTTGTTGATTAATATTTATGGTAGAGCCAGGCAATAGCTGAACCTCCTGGTTCTGAGACAGTCACCATAAATATAAAGTGATACGTGATTGGTTCAATGTACCTAATATCCATAAATATGAATAATTATTGTTTCCAATTCCAATTTCCAATACAAGAAAACAATATTTTGTTTTTCAATTTTTTAATTCTGATTTGGTTTTGGAGAATTTGATCTAGCAACACAAAACAAGCACGATTATTTGTTGAAAATCCTCGCCAGTAGTTAAATAAAAGGTTTGGAATTCAAATTTATAAAGTAAGCTGTTTTTATTAATGAATTTTAATATTGCTTCTGTATTTAATGTAAATTAAAAGTTTAATAAATCGAACCGTTGCCATTTTTAGTCATGCAGTTGATTGTTCTCTTATGTTTATATAGTTGATTAAATATTTCTCAATCGACATTATTGATGCTGACCTTCCTAAATAAGAGTGTATTTTGATGAAAGGAATATTTGAAAGAATATTTTTAATTTTAAGAGCAAATTTTAAGTTCATATATGGTATATTGAAAACCTAAAAATCCCTAATCTTTATTTGAAGATAAACTACGTGAAGCGCCCCCTACCGGCAGTCGTCACAGATAATGGTGCAACCTATGTTTAGTCCAATGATAAAATGGGCCATTCCCATGAACTAAAATTGCTCGACTAACCACATATGAATGATACATGTGGCTACATTTTGGCAATGAAGAAAGTGTCAATTTTCCTTAATTCTGTATACTCAGTATCTACTACATCAAACAATTACCTGTATTTATAACCAACCATTAAATAAGATTACCTGGTAATATTTGATCCTTCAACGTTAGATAGCTCCAGGACATTATCATATTATATATAACCTAAAATTCCGATTATATATCATTATTTGAAGGTGAAAAACGTGAAACGCCCTCTGCCGGTTATCATCACAATTGAAGGTGACAAGAGCTACTCCTAAAATGTGGTCCAATGTCAAAATAGTCATTATCATGGAGTCAAATTGTATGGTTGACCACGTATCTATTGCAATATGATACACAATATACGGGGAAACATTTTGCCATTGAAAAAGGTGTCAATTTTCCTTAATTCTGAATAGCGATAATTTTATTGGTGGATGCAGGAAATGCCTACGAAATATATGTATGTGTGTGGTTCGATCAATGAACCAATCAATTTTCTTTCGCCTGGTTGTTACTACATGGATATTATCAATTGTTATCCTAACCTTATTGAACTTCAGTTATACATCAATCACATTCTGTAAAAGTGAAGGTTGAATTCAGTTAATAACAACCGAAATTCGGAAAAGCTGTAACTGTGAAACTTGAATGTGAGCCAGCAAAAGGTTGACAAAGTGAGAGTACATTTCTATTTTCATTTCATTATTGCAACTATGAAGTTATAGTTTTCATATTTTACATTATATGTTTTTTAATCTTTTATTTGTGCTTTCATTTCTAGGAATAATTTGCAAAGAAAACAAACTATGTTTTGAAGGCTTTAATTTTACTCTCGATTATTATTGATTGGTCAAATCTTTACATCAAATAATTACCTGTATTCATAAATAACAATTAGTTGTCATTGTATCATCCATCATATAAATTTAGTTAACTGATTAGTCAGGCAATTAAAATAGCAATTTAAGTAAAAAAGATTTACAAAATGAAAGACAAAATGGTGCTCTCAGAACAAACAGAATCCAAAGATCAACATGATGTGGTGTTGGCAAAATCTGAAGATGCTGATCAGAAGAAATGGTTGGTCTGAAGAAATTTGCGTTTGATCCTATTAGTGGGCGTGTGTATCGGAAGTTTGCCCCTAAGTGGCGCCACCTGGCGTCATCCAACCCGTCTCCACTTCCGGTGGCTGAGCCTCGTCACCTTGTACAACATCATCTTGTTGTTCATCTGCACATCAACTACAGCCCTTTCACTTCGTTACTCTCTGATCCATTTCACCGGGATCTTTAATGCTACCGACAGCAATATGTACTTAATATGCCTCGTGATATCGGCTTGGAGCTGTTTGCAGTTGGGCCGGAAGTTGCCTCAACTCCTGCAGCAGTGGAACCACGACATATCTGCCTTTCGCCACTACGTCACGAGGAGTATCGCCACCAGTGAGTTGGATGCGAAGACCATGGAACACCTGTTTGATCCATCCGCTAGGATCGCAGCAATTCCTCTCATTTTAGTGGTCATGAGCACCATTGAGACCCTCATATATGATTATATAATTAGCTACAACAGAGCTGACGAATCTGCCAAGTGTTGTCAACATCACTCGCTCCAGTGGTGCAATTTGCATTTCGGTAATCAAAAGTGTGATTAGGTATACTTTTGGAACGTTTACGACCAAAAATACATATTTATGTTATTGAAATCTATTTTATTATCAGGTTACCAATTTATAGAAGACGTTTTGGGTGGCAGTGATCTGGTGGCCAACGTCACTTTTATGGCACACATTCTACTCATTCTGGCCTACGGCTACCATGATGCGGTTCTGGTGGCCATTTTCCTGGTCCTCGGAAATCACTTCCAAACGATGGCCACCTTTGTGTCAACATATCACCTTCGTATTAACAGACAGGACGAGTGGGCCACCCTGAGGAAACATCATTTACGTTTGTGTCGTCTGCTGCGGCGGATAGATGATGCGGTCTCCTTCCTGATGCTACAATTTTACGCATTCAACACATTCCTGTTTCTGATGGGAATTTATGTTCTCATTGGGTGAGTCATAACTTATTTCTTTGATCTGACCGAAATTCGAACTGACCTGAGACATAAACGCTCATTCTCAATCTTATTGATTCTTAGGGACAAAAACCCAAGTTTACAAAGCACGATGGCCAGCATCACCAGTCTTTCCTTGGGCGTTTTTCGAGTTGTAACTTTAACCTTCTCGGCTTCTGGAATTCGCGAAAGTGTAAGGTCTGAAAATTATCTTTTAGAAAGTGTTTATGGAATAATGTTTAAATTTTAAAAAAGTGAAACGTATTTTGGAATCAGGAGGCTTACTCTAAAATGTGTCATATTTTGACCGATTTTTTTAACCGATTAATTTTAATATCCTATTTTATGAAAAATAATTTTAATGTATTATTTTTATTAAGAAATCACGACATTTAATGATTTTGACAAACCACTACATTTAATTTTATTTAATATGCCTAACTATCAGCAACTGAAAATCGAAAAGTATTTGCTGATGCATTTATCCGATGCAAATTACGACGAGGTAAGTTTGTTGAGAAGACAATTCAAATTCAATTCAATTCAATTAAAAAATAAATACAGAGTGTATGCCGCCAATTTCAAACATTAAAAACACTGTTCTATGCAGATGACACGATTTATATTGAATGCGCAGGACACCACTTTAGCGCCATCTGGTGGTCATTTATTTTCCATCGACCGTCAAATTGTTCTCCAGGTAATTTTTTCAAACGTTGTTGTCTCTTTAAAAATTATACGAATAGGACGGTCAACTTTATCCTATTGATTGTTTAATAATTGTAATTATTTTGTTTTCAAATGCAGGTAACAAGTTTAGTATTTACTTACGAACTAATCATTTTATCAAAAGCAACTGAATTGACTGAATGAAAAGCTTGTTTCTATTTTTAAATTCATATTGACATATAGATATCAATCTTTGTGTGAAAGGCAATGTGTGATGTAAGTGTTCAAACAGTTATTGATAAAATTAATTGAAATAAAATAAAATAACGTTTCTATTTGATGTAATGATAATAAATAAAGTGTTTCCAACGCCTAAAAAACCGATTGTTTTGTAAAAATAAAATGGATCACACAAAATGCTACCTCAAAAATTACTCGCTACACTCTATGGACTCATTTGCAGCGAGCTCTCATTGAGCTCTCATTCATGGCCAGCCATCAATCCGGGTCACTACCGAAAACATCCATTCCAGGCTGTTAAATGCTCTATAAATTAATTTTTGTTTAAATCACAGTACTTAGAGATGCAGGGGGGTCAAACCGACCTCCCCGGGGGTCGGCCAAATGCTAGAAGTACGGGGGTCCAAAAATGAAGCAAGGAAGGTCCAACCTCCTTCCCCCTCCGAAAAATCGAATTCTGGTCATTATCATGAAGTGAAATTGCATGGCTGACCACGTATCGATGATACAAAATATGCGGATGCATTTTGTCATTGAACAAGGTGTCAATTTTCTTTAATTCTGAATACCGAGTATACATTTCATATTTTCGTACATTTATTGGCATTCATTTATCAGCATGAAGAGTGTGAAATGCCTACAATATATATACTTGTGTGTGGTTCGATCAATCAACAAATAATTTTCTCTCGACTCGGTTTTATTACAAGGATACTACCAACTATTATCCTGACCTTATTAAGCTGTAGTTATACTATACGTCAATTCCATTCATTTGACAGCATGCACGAAGGTTGTATTAAAAAAATAACAGTCGAAATTTGAAATAGCTGTAACTGTAAAACTTGATCGAATGAGAACCATCTCATAGTAGAAGAACCAATCACATGATAAAGTGATTATCCACTGAGAGGTAAATCAAAATGTGTGAGTATATTCATTTTTTTACTTAATTATTTATTGCAACTTTGCAGTTTTAGTTTTAAGATTATATATTAAATGTTTTTCAATTTTTCTTCTATTTATAGGCGAAATCGAAAGCATAATCTAAGAAAACAAAATATGTTTTGTACGTTTTAATTTTGCACTCGATCATTCTCGAATATTGAATACATACATCAAACAATAACCTGTATTCATCAACAATCATTACGTCAATTAGCTGTCATTATTGTATTAAATATCATCTAAAGTGGTAAAACTATAATTTTTGGAAAACTGATTAGTATAATCAGACAATTAAAATAGCAGTTTAAGTAAAAAAGATTTACAAAATGAAAGACAAATTAGCGCTCTCAGAACAAACAGAATCCAAAGATCAAAATGATGTGGTGTTGGCAAAATCTGAAGATGCTGATCAGAAGAAATGGTTGGTCTGGAGAAATCTGCGTTTTATCCTATTAGTGGGCGTGTGTAGCGGAAGTTTACCCCTGAGTGGCGCCACCTGGCGTCATTCAAACCGTCTCCACTTCCGGTGGCTGAGCCTCGTCACCTTGTACAACATCATCTTGTTATTCATCTGCACATCATTTGCAGCCCTTTCACTTCGTTACTCTCTGATCCACTTCACCGGGATCTTCAATGCTGCCAAATACAATATGTTTTTCATATTCGTCATGATATCGGCCTGGAGCTGTTTGCAGTTGGGCCGGAAGTTGCCTCAACTCCTGCAGCAGTGGAACCACGACATATCTGCCTTTCGCCACTACGTCACGAGGAGTATCGCCACCAGTGAGTTGGATGCGAAAACCATGGAACACCTGTTTGATCCATCCGCTAGGATCGCAGCAATTCCTCTCATTTTAATGGTCATGAGCATCATTAAGAACATTATATATGATTATCTATTGAGCTACAACAGAAATGTTGAATCTGTCGACTGTTCTCATCATCACTCGCTCCAGTGGTGCAATTTGCATTTCGGTAATCAAAAGTGTGATTAGGTATATTTTTGGAACGTTTTCGACCAAAAATACATATTTACGTTATTGAAATCTATTTTATTATCAGGTTACCAATTTATAGAAGATATTCTGGGTGACAGTGATCTGGTGGCCAACGTCACTTTTTTGGCACACATTCTACACACTCTGGCCTACGACTACCATGATGTGGTTCTGGTGGCCATTTTCCTGGTCCTCGGCCATCACTTCCAAGCGATGGCCACCTTTGTGTCAACATATCATCTTCATATTAACAGACAGGACGAGTGGGCCATCTTGAGGAAACATCATTTACGTTTGTGTCGTCTGCTGCGGCGGATAGATGATGCGGTCTCCTTCCTGGCTCTACAATCTTACGCATTCAACACATACCTGTTGCTGATGGGAATTTATCTTCTAATTGGGTGAGTCATGCCGTGTTTCTTTGATCTGACCATGATTCGAACTGACCTGAAACATAAACGCTCATTCTCAATCTTATTGGTTCTTAGGGGCAAAAACCCCAGTTTACAAAGCACGATGGCCGGCATCAGCAGTGTTTCATTTGGCGTTTTTCGAGTTGTAGCTCTAACCTTCTCGGCTTCTGGAATTCGCAAAAGTGTAAGGTCTGAAAATTATCTTTTAGAAAGTGTTTATGGAATAATATTTAAATTTTAAAAAAGTGAAACGTATTTTGGAATCAGGAGGCTTACTTTTAGCCTACTCTAAAATTTGTCATATTTTGGGTTCATCCCAATGATAACCGATTCTTTTTTTAAATATCCTGTTTTTTGAAAAATAATTTTAATGCATTATTTTTGTTAAGAAATCATGACATTTAATGATTTTGACAAACAAATATATATAATTTTATTTAATATGCCTAACTATCAGCAACTGAAAATCGAAAAGTATTTGCTGATGCATTTATCCGATGCAAATCGCGACGAGGTAAGTTTGTTGAGAAAACAATTTAAATTAAATTCAATTCAAAAATAAATATGCCGCCAATTTCAAACATTAAAAACACTGTTCTATGCAGATGACACGATTTATATTGAACACGCAAGACACCACTTCAGCGCCATCTGGTGGTCATTTATTTTCTATCGACCGTCAAGTTGTTCTCAAGGTAATATTCTCAAAAGTTGTTTTCTCTTTAAAAATTATACGAATAGAGGACAGTCAAATTTATCCTATTAATTGTTTAATAAATATCATTATTTTGTTTTCAAATGTAGGTAACGAGTTTAGTATTTACTTACGAACTAATCATGTTATCAAAAGCAGCTGAATTGACTGAATGAAAAGCTTGGTTCTATTTTTAAATTCATATTGACATATAGATATCAATCTTTGTGTGAAAGGCAATGTGTGATGTAAGTGTTCAAACAGTTATTGATAAAATTAATTGAAATAAAATAAAATAACGTTTCTTTTTGATGTAATGATAATAAATAAAGTGTTTCCAAAGCCTAAAAGACTGATTGTTTTGTAAAAATAAAATGGATCACACAAAAGGCTACCTCGAAATGCCCAAGTACACTCTATGGACTCATTTGCAGCGAGCTCTCATTGAGTAGATACATGTATTCTATAAATCGAATTGAAATTAGCAGCTGTTGGGATCTTTCCAGTCTGGCCTTCTTGTTCTTGTTCAGTCTGCAATGTGGCGCGCCACTTACGGGAAATAAAATTAAGCTGATATGCAGCGCCACCTAGGCGCGGTAAATTTCAATCTCTACTAATTAAAGTAGAACACTGCAAAATTTCATTTAAATTTAAACATATTTCACGATGTTGTAATATTTTTATAGGGGTCCATGTTTTATGACTCACAATGTATGTTGACCAATGATGAAGATGTTTTGGTTCCTGTCTATTCCCCTTCCCCCTTAACATTTATATTTCATTGTTTTAAAGATACCTAAATCTAAGTGGCCAAAATTTAATGATCTAGTCTATAATTAACAATCGAATTTTAAATAATAATCATCCATTTGCGGCGGCCAGCCATCAATCCGGGTCACTACAGAAAACATCCATTCCAGGCTGTTAAATGCTCTATTAATTAATTTTTGTTTAAATCTCAGTGTTTTGAGATGCAGGGGGGGTCAAACCGAACTCCCCGGGGGTCGGCCAAATGCTAGAAGTACGGGGGTCCAAAAATGAAGCAAGGAAGGTCCAACCTCCTTCCCCCTCCGAAAAATCGAATTCTGGTCATTATCATGAAGTAAAATTGCATGGCTGACCACATATCGATGATACAAAATATGCGGATGAATTTTGTCATTGAGCAAGGTGTCAATTTTCTTTAATTCTGAATACCGAGTATACATTTGATATTTTCGAACATTTATTGGTGGAAAACGTTGCATGAAGAGCATTCCCTTAACAGTGCGAAATGCCTACGATATATATACTTGTGTGTGGTTCGATCAATCAACAATCAATTTTCTCTCGACTCGGTTTTATTACATGGATACTACCAATTATTATCCTGACCTTATTAAGCTGTAGTTATTCAGTACGCCAATCCCATTCATTTGACAGCATACACGAAGGTTGTACTAAAAAAATAACAGTCGAAATTTGAAAAGCTGTATCTGTAAAACTTGATCGAATGAGAACCAGCTCATAGTAGAAGAACCAAGCGCATGATTATCCATTGAGAGGTCGAAGAATTTTATAATAAAAATGTGAGTATATTAATTTTTTTACTTAATTATTTATTGTAACTTTGCAGTTTTAGTTTTACGATTATATTTTAAATCTTTTCTAATTTTTCTTACTTCTATTTATAGGCTACATCGAAAACATAATCTAAGAAAACAAAATATGTTTTGTAGGTTGTAATTTTGCACTCGATCATTCTTGATTATTTAAATTTTGAATACAGAGTACTAACACCAAACAATAACCTGTATTCATCAACAATCACTACATCAATTAGCTGCCATTATGATATTGAATATCATCTAACGTGACATAAACATAATTTTAGTTAATATCAGTTTGCATAATCAGACAATTAAAATAGCAGTTTAAGTCAAAAAGAGTTACAAAATGAAAAACAAATTGGTGCTCTCGGAACAAACAGAATCCAAAGATCAAAATAATGTGGTGTTGACAAAATCTGAAGATGCTGATCAGAAGAAATGGTTGGTCTGGAAAACTCTGCGTTTGATCCTATTAGTGGGGGTGTGTAGCGGAAGTTTGCCCTTGAGTGGCGCCACCTGGCGTCATCCAAACCGTCTCCACTTCCGGTGGCTGAGCCTCGTCACCTTGTGCAGCATCATCATGTTGTTCATCTGCACATCATTTGCAGCCCTTTCACTTCGTTACTCTCTGATCCATTTCACGGGGTTCTTCAATATTGCCGACGACAATATGTTTTTCATATTCGTCATGATATCGGCCTGGAGCTGTTTGCAGTTGGGCCGGAAGTTGCCTCAACTTCTGCAGCAGTGGAACCACGACATATCTGCCTTTCGCCACTACGTCACGAGGAGTATCGCCACCAGTGAGTTGGATGCGAAGACCCTGGATCAACTGTTTAAACCATCCGCTAGGATCGCAGCAATTCCTTTCATTATATTGATTTTGGCCCTCATCGAGAACATTATCTATGATCATCTATTTAGCTACAACGGAGATGACGAATCTGCCAAGTGTTCTCATCATCACTCACTCCAGTGGTGCAATTTACATTTCGGTAATCAAAAGTGTGATTAGGTATATTTTTGGAACGTTTACTACCAAAAATCCATATTTACGTCATTTAAATCTATTTTATTATCAGGTTACCAATTTATAGAAGATATTCTGGGTGACAGTGATCTGGTGGCCAACGTCATGTTTTTGGCACACATTCTACACACTCTGGCCTACGACTACCATGATGCGGTCCTGGTAGCTATTTTCCTGGTCATCAGCCATCACTTCCAAACGATGGCCACCTTTGTGTCAACATATCATCTTCATATTAACAGACAGGACGAGTGGGCCATCTTGAGGAAACATCATTTACGTTTGTGTCGTCTGCTGCGGCGGATAGATGATGCGGTCTCCTACCTGGCTCTACAATCTTACGCATTCAATACATACCTGTTGCTGATGGGAATTTATCTTCTCATTGGGTGAGTCATGCCGTATTTCTTTGATGTGACCGAAATTCGAACTGACCTGAGAGAGGAAACGCTCATTCTCAATCTTATTGGTTCTTAGGGATAGTGAGCCCACTTTACAAAGCATGCTGGCCGGCCTCAGCAGTATTTTCTTGGACGTTGTTCGAATTGGAGCTCTAACCTTCTCGGCTTCTGGAATTCACAATAGTGTAAGATGTGATAAATATTTGGAGAAATATAACATGTAAAAATGTTTATGGGCAAATGCTCAAATTAAAATGTATATTGTAATCATTGATTTTACTCATTTTCCACCTACCTCTCTAAAATGTGTCATATTTTGGGGTGAAAATGAGAAACTGTTATTAAATTTTCTGTGTTTATTAAAAATAATTTTAATGTATCATTTTTGTTGTCCCTACTCTATCAGCAACAGGAAATCGAGAAGTATTTACTAATGCATTTATCCGATGAAAATCACGACGAGGTGATTTTGTTGTGAAGACAATTTAAATCAATACACTGAATAAATATGTCGCCAATTTCAAACATAAAAAACATTGTTCTATGCAGATGACACGATTTATATTGAACGCGCAGGACACCACTTCAGCGCCATCTGGTGGTCATTTATTTTCCATCGACCGTCAAATTGTTCTCAAGGTAATATTCTCAAACGTTGTATTCTCTTTAAAAATTATACGAAAAGGACTGTCAACTTTATCCTATTGATTGTTTAATAATTGTAATTATTTTGTTTTCAAATGTAGGTAACGAGTTTAGTATTTACTTACGAACTACTCATGTTAACAAAAGCCACTGAATTGGCTGATTGAATGGCTTGGTGCTATTGAAAATATATAATCTATTTTTGTTATCGTAAGTAAATGTTTGAATTAAAGAAGCTCACTTAGGCACACATTACTGGATAGTTTGTTATCTATTAAGGTGTTGTATCCATTTTCCTCACCAAAATTCTAATGAAATGTTAAATTTAATTTTGACAGATATATGTCAATCTTGGTGTCCATACTCGGATTGATCTCAGTGTTCATACAGTTATTGATGTTAATAAGCAAAATAAAATACAATAATATTTTCAATTGGTGTAATGATAATAAATGACCTAAGTGTTTTTACCCCGGGATCCAAATTTTCGATTCCCGCGCCAGGAATCGAACCAGAAACCGCCGAGCCGCAGTCAGGCGCAATACTGACGAGTCATACTCTGCAAATCGAATTGAAATTAAGCGTCTGGAGTGACAATTCAATTCAATTCAATAGCTCTGCAGTCAGCCACTGGTACAGCCATCTGGCAGAAGGGAGCAACCAGACGTTTCAACGCCGATGTAGTTTTGAACCTCCCTTTGCATCTTTTGACTCGACCGTTGATGGCCTCATAATGTGCAAACGTAACACGATATTATTGAAACCATGGACACATGACATCGCTGTAGCATTTTGTGGAATTGTTCGGCGCCTTTAATACACATTTCAGTTTAACTGACTCCTTTTATTATCTAATGTCCCATCGATTTTCAATATTGGTAATTGCTGTCATTTCTTGATAATCGATTGGAAGTCATCCTGACTTCCAAAAACGTCTTCAAGCAACCAACAACAAAATTAATTTTGCAAATGACTATTCGAAGCCAGAAGCAGAACAAGCAATTTTATATTAATGCGAAAAATTAATATATATTCTAGTCTTGTCTTACTCGAAACTAGTAAACTTCACGAGATAATTTTTTAATTAGCCATTTTTATAATTGCAATCAAAAGCTTTTTGGAAAAATTAAAATAACGTCTTCTCATTAACTTCAAAGACAAGTTTGCACAAGCCATAATATTTAAATTAAACTTTAAATTTCAAGCTTAAACTTGTAGATTTTAAATTTGCCTGATAAATAGGATAAGAAATTTGCAATCAAGAAAAAGATCTCCGCAATGGGTGTTGACGTGTTAGAACGAGTCGAGAATCAAAACCCCGAAAAGATGACGTCATATGAATCGGCACTTTCAACGAGGCAGGATAAGTGGGCGTGGCTCTCGTTGCGCTACGTGCTATTGGTGGGCGTGGTGGGCGGGGCTCTGCCCCTCAGTGGCGTCACCTGGCGTCACGACGATCGCCTCCACTTTCGGCGTTTCGGCATCCCCACCATCTACAGTGGACTGGTGGCCGCGGTGTCCTTGACCTTTTTGCTGTTGATGATCAGATTCCAATGCAACACCCTGGCCGGAACCAACGACATGCTAGAGATCTTCTTCGGATTGAACACCACCATCTTTATCATCTTCAAGGTTCTGACGTCGTTGGGCTGTTTCCAGGTGGCCCGGATATTGCCCTCTCTCCTGCACCAATGGAACACGGCCACGTCCACCTTTCTCGACCACGTCATCCAGAGCACCGGAAGCTCCCGCGCCGACTATCTGGGCACCTCTGCCTTGAAGGTGTCCCTGCCGTCAGCCATGTTGCTGTGTGTAGGCATCCTCAACACCATTCTCAACGACAATCTCATCAATTACAACAACAAGGTCAGCTGTTCCAATATCAGATCGCTGCAGTGGTGCAACCTGCACTTTGGCTATCCCTACGTGGAGGACATCTTTGGATCCAACGAGCTGGTGGCCAACATCGTGTTCGTCGCCCACATCTGGATCTCATTCATCTACAACTATCGAGACACGCTGCTGGTGGCCATCTTCTCGGCTCTCCGGCAAAACTTCGACATGGTGGCCACCTATCTGAGCAACCACCACGGCGAGATTGCCACCAAGGAGGAGTGGTCCAAACTGAGGATCCGTCACCTGTGCATTTGCCAGCTGCTGCAGAAGATAGATGGCGCTGTCTCCTATCTGGTGCTGCTATCCTATGCGTGCAACTTGTACGGGCTGGTCATCGGTATATATCGCTTTGTCAGGTTCGTATCGGTCATCCGTTAAAGTTACAGGTGCCGAAAGGTCGATATTTTCATTTGAAGAATTCGTTTAGAACGCTTACTTTTTCATCATTTTAAATAATATGTAAATCATGGTTAACGTGAATTCTTTATTGTTCATCTAATGTGTTGTCAGCGCAATGGAATTAAGCTTGGAGAGTAGAATGGCTGGTTCGACCACTATCATAGTTCACCTGTTGGGAATCATTGCTCTGACGTTCGCCACGTCAAGCATTCCAAACAAGGTAGGAACTTCCGCTTTCCACGGACTCCAACAATGTCGTAACCAAAGAGATCACTTATTATCCGCATTTTTTCTTAAACCAATCTGAGATCAATTTATTTGTTTTCATTTTCTTTCTTAAAGCAAAGTGACATTTTAAAGTGTCTGATTACTCACATTTCAAGAGAAAATCGACAGGAGGCAAGTTTCGTATTTTACTTTGCAATTTCAGGTGTTCTTATTTTTCCCTTTGTTGGATGCTTTTGTTTTATGTTGACTTTTTGTTGCCCTTTGTTCTATTGTCCTCTTAACAGATGCAGAGATTTATCCTGAGCGTAAAGGATACCTCATGCGCGCTCTCTGGTGGTCATTTGTTCTACATCGATCGGCAACTCATACTGGGGGTAATTTTCACTATTTCATCGTTCTATCGTTTTATTTGAATAAAAGATGGCTCTGCGATCGTTAAGGGGATCCGGAAGTCGATAACAATATAGCCTTTAAGCTTTATTCAGCCCATCTGACATTAATGATTATTAATGAATAAGATCTAGGCAAGTTCAAAGTATAATCGTTTCAAGAGAATCAGTCCATATTTCGAAAAGATGTAATCAACTATTTTTGGGCTCAATTTTATTAGACCACGCCATATATTGATTTCAGCTCATTGAATAAATGTGAAATTGTATTTTATTTTACGTTTTTAGATAGCAAGTGCGGTTTTCACGTATGAACTAATTTTGCTGGCGAATAACGTGAGAGTTGACTAAGCATTTCCGGTATTTCGGAAAACCAAATGGAATGATTTTTGGTTCGGGCTGCAAAAGTAAAAGTCATCCGACTAGTGTTTCTCCTTGGCATCGCAATATGTGTAACCCTGATGCAAAATGCAATAAACACTTTAAGAAGATTTGATGTGCAACTTTTTAATATCTGCAGTTATCTTGAAAATTGTGTCAAGGCAATTTAATTTGTTTGTTTTGCAGTTTTCCTGTTTCCGGTTAAACATTTGTTGTATTGTTTTTAAGATCTTAAATTGTGTTTGAAATTGTTGCAATTTATATGTTTTTATTTGAATTTTATTAACTGTGTTTCGATGTGTTAAAGTTATTCGTTGATCACCGAGTTTGCTTCTTCTGCTTAAATACGAGTGAAGTTATGTCAATTTAATAAATTTTGTAACGTATTGTAATTGAAAGTAACAAATAAAATTAATATAAACTAGACTCGAGCGACAAGTCCAGATAGACGTCAATGGGTAAATCGATATTCAATAATTATTTGTATTTCACTCTTTGGAAGGATGGAGCTTGCTTAAGAATACTACTTGCACTACTACACTGTTAAAAACAAAATTTTAAATTGAAGATGCTTTCTGGACTAGTTTTAAATAAATCTCAAATCATTGGCTGCAATTTTGTGTATCGAATACAATTTTGAGGTTGGGGTCTCATTCGTCAATTGTCAGAAGGATACAGTAGGTGCTATTCATTAGGTGACACCTTAGAAGATAATCCGTTCGTCTTTCTGGTGTAACCACTCTAAGAGACCACTGTGGGTGCAAATTACCACAGCAGGTACCAAGATGACATGCGAAAACACTTAATAAATGGCATTTCACGTAATTGGTCAGATTTATAAAACAAGGCGGCATTGTTTGACAAATTGTTCAGTCAAAACGACAACGGAATAGTCAGAATATCTGAAACTATGATCCATCTTGTTGATCCCTTCCTTCCATCCAAACCAAACTATAAAATGTTGTTGTGTCTTCTGTGTGACGAGTGGGATTTATTCAGATATTTAGAAAACGACGATTGCATTTGACATTGCATTTGTTTTGGCTTGACGTGGTATTGAAACTGCTTTTAAAAACAAATACAAACTAATGTGTCAATTGGTGATACAGCCAAAGTTCAGATCAACTTTCATGTGTACTACATTTCCAAAAATAGAATAGCGCTGAAAAAAATTAATATTGATATTGAAAAAAAACTAATAAATATTATATCAATCAGCAGCGTTATTTTGTGTCAGAAAATAAAATGAATGGAGCATTAACTAAAGTCACAAGTCGCACCAAGTCACGAATTGATAAATCAAACCCACGTTCGAATTCTTTCGTTTACTTTGTCCCCCACGATGTCCATCAGAGGTCAATGGGCACAGATAATCTGGACATAAAGGAGAAAAACGTACATCTGGAAACCGGAAATGACAGGAAGCCTGGGCAATGGGCGTGGCTCTCGCTTCGCCTAGTTCTAATTGTCGGCATCCTGGGCGGAGTGTTACCCATCAGTGGCGCCATCTGGCGCCGTGACGCCCATCTTCACTTCCGGTGGCTGAGTCCAGCAACGGTGTACTCGGGCTTCGTGGCCCTCACCTCGATCTTCTTCACCACCATGTCCTTCAAAATCGAAACTCGAAAGATAGCCGAATCGGATGACCTACGCGAAAAGTTTCTGGCCGCCAATGACATGCTCTATTCCATCTCCATCACTTTGATATCTCTAGCGTGCTTCTGGTTGGCGCGACAACTGCCGGAACTGGTGCACCACTGGAACCAGGTGGTCAAAGACTTTGAGGTCTTCGTGATGGCGGCTAAGTCCATCGGCCGTAAGTTCGATGACAACCTGTTGAGGCCCGTTGCCGTCCTCCGCATGGCCATCCCACCCGCCATCTTGCTCTGTCTCGGTTCGGCAGAGAACTGGCTCTTCGACAACAACGTCAGCTACAACAACGACGACCAGTGTGTCAAACATCACCCAATACCATGGTGCGACTACTACTACGGTTACAGATTCATGGTAGACATTACCGGTAGAAGCGAGTATATTCCCTATTTCACTTTTGTGGTTCATCAGCTAAACAATTTCGTGTGGAACTTCCGGGATCCTCTGCTGGTAGCAATCTGTCGCGTGGTAAGATATAATTTCAAGATGGTGGCCACTTATTTGGAGATGAACGGAAACGACATCAAGGGCAAGGGTGAATGGGCGGAACTAAGAAGACGTCACCTGTCCATGTGTCGTCTATTGCGGAGGATCGATGACGCCATCTGTTACCTGGTCCTGCAGTCGTACGCCTTCACCATATATTGGTTGTGTCTGGGCATCCACACCTTTGTTCGGTAAGTTTATTAAATGGGCAATGGTAAGTGTAATTACAAATAATAGTTTGGTCTGCCGTCTCATTATTTTTCAATACATTTCAGATCAACGCATTCCAGCGTCCAAGAAAAAATTATTGGAGCGGAAGAGATTTTTTTGAATACTCTTCGGATCGCCCTACTTACATTTTCCATTTGTGCCATTCAAGGCGAAGTAAAAATAATAAAATCTGTGTCAACAATTCCCAATCATTATTTATGTTTCTTTTGTTTTATTTGTTTTTCATTACTTCCAAGATTAGTCATTAATTATAAGCTTAATCATGTAATTATTTCTAGCAGGACGAAATATTGAAACAGTTGCATTTGGTTCGGCCGACGGCAGACAGAGACAACGAAGAGGTAATCTGGTGGCGTTGAGCATTCAAAAATTTCCTTTCTAATATATTACGGATCGGTTAATTAATTTTAATGATCAAGTAATTCTTTCCACTGTATACCTGTATGCCGTAGGTGGAGAGATTCATGGTTCAAGCCCAGGATACAACTTGTGCCGTCACCGGCGGCCATCTCTTTTATATCAACGGGAAAATCCTGTTGGAGGTCAAATTCTTTGTCATCTTAAAACCTTTTCAGAGATCCTTTCACGTTATTATTAATGGTGTATCTTTTTCTTTTTAGATTGCCGGAGTGATTTTCACCTACGAATTGATTTTGCTGTCTAGCTGAAAACATCTCTAGTCCCAATACGCCTATTTTATTGGTAATCCTTTTCCAAATAAAGGCTTTTTGTTCTTAAGTTTTTATAGTTACCATGCTCTGTTTAAGCACGATGCAATTAAATTCACTTCGAATCATTAAAAGATATGTGCAATTTACAATTTTTATTTTTAGTTTTAAAAGAAACAAACATCTATACGATTAATCGAATAAATTGCGTTTCGTATTTGTTCTGCATTCTCTGATTATTTGATTTTTTTTTCACTGTCGAAGTACGATTTGACAGTTATGTAAACCCTGTATTTAAACACGATAATAAATTATTATAAAATCATTGATGTCTCACCTGAATCACTTTTTATTTTTTTTACTTATGACCTTATGATTTTTATTTTTCGTGTGTTATTATTTTAAGGCGCTGTCTAGTAGCCACCACTCCATTCATATGCCTTACAAAGTATTGTTATCTGCATTGTAAATCTAATGAATCAATGTAGTGAATGTTACGTCAAATTAAAATAATAGTCACTATTAATTTAAAGCGCCGTAATTGTTTAAAAAAATATATCAAAATGAGAAGGTGGAATTGCGCGTAGTCCCCAAATTTGAAAACCTGCTTTCTAAAATTTAACAATTTTTGTTTAGAATAAATTGCGAGTGTTAATTGTGTGCGGCAGAAGTTTTCGTTACGTAGTCAAGGTAACGAATTTGAGTTGGATCAAGCTGATTCCCCCAGGGGTCGCCCAAAGGTTAGACCAATGAAGTTCAGAAAGAAGCTGAGGGTCCAACCTCCCTGACCTTCCGGCAAATCAATCCTGGTTTGCACCCCGAGCACAAACACAGAACGAAACTGAAGGAAAATAATTGGCATTTCAAAGCCACAAATAGCTTAACATTCACAAGACAAACCATTTTAGTTTTTCGTATAATGGAATTTATCGTTAAAATTGCTGTTTCCAAGCAATTTAACCTGCATGTTTTTCCGTTTACGGAATATCTGACCGGATCTATTGTTATTTGCGATAACATCTTAATTGGTTTTTTGAATTGCTGCAATTTCTTTGCCCTGAATCGTTCTTGCTGTGTGTTTCGAAAGAGTTTTCTTTCGCTGCCTTGAGCAATTTATGGCAATTTAAGAAATTTTGTAACGTATTTAAATTGCAACTGACGAATGAAATTTCTAATACAAAGTATGCATTATTTGACTTAAATGACAAATAAACTCGAACATTTGCCAAATGGTAAACGGAAGCGAAGGTAAGAACACTTTATTCTGTATTTATAATACATATAATTTAATATTTAAATTATTGTACCAAAATTTAATATTTTACAATAATCGGAGAACATTTATTTTTAAATTTTCAACATCGACAAAAGAAGAAAATTCAATTTTTTGGAAATACGTAAGGTGATAGTTTGACCTGTAGACCCGATTTAGGCATTCAAATTTTATAAAGTTTATGATCGATCTCGTATATTTTTTTTTTAATGGAAACTCAAATTTCTATGAATGTCTGTAAAAATCAATAGACACGCGTTTCTTTACAGAAATTTGTCATGACTAATATCGAAATTCCTATCACACAAACGAAAGGGACGAGAGATCAAAAAAATATCAACATCATGACGACAGATGTCCACGATCCGGCTCCAACGTCCCTCGAACCCGGAAACCGCAAAGAAAACAAAAAGTTGGCATGGCTTCAGTTGAGAATCATATTATTTGTTGGCATAGTGAGCGGAATTTTGCCTCTAAGTGGCGCCACCTGGACACACGACGATTGTGTTCACTTCCGGTGGTTCAGCCCCTTCACCTACTATAATGGAGTAGTGACGACGGCCTCCATTACCTTCGAAGTGCTGGCCATCCGCTACCAGGTCATCTACCTGACCGGCATCAGCGACCTGCGCCAGGTGGTCCTGGCCAGCAACGATGTCCTCTTCTACGGGTCCGTCATGATGGCCTCTCTCAGCTGCTTCCGGTTGACTCGCAAGTTGCCGTCTCTCCTACGCCGATGGAATGAGGTGCGTTCGAGGTTCCACCGCTTCGTGCTCTTCACTACCGGAAATGATTCTGTACAGAGGCGCACCAATGCTTTGAGATTAGCTTTTCCATCTCTCGTCTTATTGGTTATCGGCAACAGCGAGAATTGGTTTTACGATAATTTTATCAGCTATAATAATGACGAATCCTGCGCCATTCACGACACGCTGCAGACGTGCAATCTGCACTTTGGTTTCCGGTTCATCGAAGAGGCGTTGGGCTCGAGTGCGGCTGTGGCCAACATTATCTTTGTCGTTCACTTCTGGATCAACTTTGTATGGAACTACCGTGATGCTCTGCTGGTGGCCATCTTCGCCATCCTGGGCCACGGTTTCGAAAATGTCGTCAACCATATTCAGAACCACCACCTGGATATGAAAACGGCGGATTGGGCAGAGTTGAGGAAGCATCATTTGGATCTATGTCGTCTGTTGAGAAACGTGGATGACATCGTGGCCTATCTGGTTCTACAGTCCTACGCCTTTAACACATACTTCCTGTGTGTTGGAATCCATCGGTTGATCAAGTAAATTTTTCTTTTGTTCGTCTCCTCAAATGACCCAAATAGATAAATAGCAAACATGTGAAAATAATGTACTTGTGATTATATATTGTTCGTGTCTCATGGTATTTATTTGAATTTTTTGCTCGAAGCCTTGGTGTGTCCGACCTGCACTCCAACGTCGGTAATTTGGCTTCGGTGACGCTCTTTGTACTCAGACTGACGATGATGACATTTGCTGCTTCTTGTATCCCTCTGAAGGTGAAACACGATTTCTTAGATTGGTGGATGTACCAATGAGCTATTTATTTGCATTTTCCTCAAGAATTTCTGTCTTTGTCACTTATTGGCATAAATTCTCCTATTTTATCTCATTTTAATTTTTATGTGCATTCTTTCAAACACAAAGCAAAGTAAAATCCTTAAATTTGTGATCCAAAGTCCGAGTGTATCCGGTAACAGCAGAGATGAGGTTAGTTTCCATAAATTAATTAATCCGTCAACAAAATGGCAATATCAAATTCAAGATCATGATTTGAAAGTTTTAAAAACAGATAAAACTCGATAAAAAATAATTGATTTGAAAAAATAATTCGATTTCGATTTTCTAATGTGGAAAAAAAATTGTCTGTGTAATTGGTACAAGATGATATCTTAAATTTGATATTTATTTCAGCAGTGCATTTGGATTTTCTAAAATACGCCTGCAACCATGGACGAATAAGTTTGGAAATGGCATGACGTAACATACACGTCATGAGTCCGCCAGTCAAACTTCAACTTTGATGCATTTATTACAGATGGATCGATTCGTCATGAACGTACAAGACAAATCCTTGGCGCTCTCTGGTGGTCATTTGTTCTACATCAATCGGCAGCTTATTTTAAAGGTAACTGATTCGGATCCGACTAGTCGTTTTAACTGATTGGCGTTGTCTGTGGTCCATAACAACTGTCATTATTACTATATCAAAACAAAATTCCAAAATTTTAATTTTAATAAATAAAAAATAACCTCGGTATTTGTGACATTTCGTAAGACAAGTAAATGTTTTAAATTTTGATCTTTTGTTTTGACGTAGAACTACGTCTTTCTTCTCGTCAGAGGTGTTACTTTGGAGAATTTAGGATTCTCACCTTTCCCGGAAAATGAACATCATTATACATGGATAAAATTATTTCAAACGATTTATCATAAGAATATCTTGTTTCGACGGCCTTTATATTTCTGGAAAATAAATGTGATAGTTCAACTTCGGTTTAACCGTTATAATCGAAATAAATCACCACCAGATAAACTGGCAGGATCCAAAATTAATTAGGATTAATAAAAATTAATAAAATTTAAAAGTTCTACGTCATAATATGCAACATGCCGCTTTTTTAAAAAGTTGTTTCTCATTTTGTTGCATTTTGTAATTTTATTATTCAAGTTTTGCCTTTCTAATTTAATTTTCTTTTCAGATCGCCAGTGTGGTTTTCACCTACGAGATCATTCTATTGTCCAACTGATTTTAACATGCATTAAATATTAAACTCCTTTGGTGGTGCGATAAAGTCATAAATGCGTTATCACAATATTTTCTGTTTTTTAAACGTCTTGTCAGTTCAGAATATATTTGAATTATTAATCAGTTAATCCATACATATGCATGCAGGCTGCCATTTTGTGCATAGAATACAATTTTGAGGGCGGGTCTCATTCGTCAATATTGTCAGCAGTATACTGTGTATACATCAGGTGACATGTTGGAAGATAATCCGTTCGTCTTTCCGGTGTGGTCACTCTGAGCGACCACTGTGGGTGTAAATTACCACAGCTGGAGCCAAGATGGATGACATCACCATGTCATGCGAATCGCGCATAAATCAACTTAATGAACGACATGGCAATGACTTTTACGTAATTGGTAAGATTTATAAAACAGGACGGCATTGTTTGACAAATAGTTCAAATCGGCAATGGAACGGTTATCTCAAACCGTTGTCCATTTTTTTGATCCCTCTCCTTCCATCCCAGATAAACTATAAAATGATGTTGTTTTGACTTTTGAGTGACCAGTCGTATTTACCTGTATTCAGGTATTTAGAAAACGTTGATTAGTTAATAATGGCAAAGTATAGCGTTGAGAACGTGATCACCCAATTGATGAAATTCATGCCAAAACAGATATTCGTAAAAGTGGAAGATGACCACCTAAATACAAGACTTGAATTCCTTAAAACTAAGATAATTATTAATTCAATTTTCGGATTGATATTTTCAATACTTGCCAAAAGTCCACACCTTTGGCTGATTATGGAGTATTCAAGTGACTTGCGTGAAAAGATGAAAAGACTTTTCTCGTCCGGCGCTGTCGAGTGCACAACTTCCATTTTATTTGACGTAATCAAGACGTTCTGTTTTACTCTATAATACTCCTATATATACGCATTTTATATACAGTAAATATATATTTTTAAAACAATAATAGCATTTTTCTGTAAAAGTAGAAACGATTCTTTTTTTTAGATCTAAGTTATACAGACAAAATCAACTGATAGTGCAGAAATAGTGGCTGCGATGACTTGGGGATGGAGTGGGAGGTTCACCTTAATGCATCGCACTAGTCTGTTATTTTAGCTGCTGCTCCCTCATGACACTTTGACGTTTCTTCGATTCATTGAAAATGGATGACCCAAATAGAGAGTCACCAAATAGGTGGACAGGACATTCATTTTGCATTTAAAACATCGCTCACTTCTTGCGTGAGGAAGAAAACATGCGAACGCGTTTTGGACGCATCGACCCATGGCCATGACATTGCCTTTGTTCCGGTTTGCGTGCCATTGAAACTGCTTTTTTTAAAATCAAATGCAAACAAATGTTTCAATTGATGATATCACATTTCAAATCAGCATTTACAAAAATAAACGAGTGGTGAAAAAGATTGACATTCATTTTTGAAGAAGTTGATCCATTTTTATTGGTCAGCAACGTTACGTTTTGTCAGGAAGCAATGAATAGAGCATTATCTAAAATCAAGCCAGAAGTGGATGGGTCAAAATCATATTCGAATTCCTCTTTCGAATACTTTACCCACGACGAAATCCATCATCAGAAATCAATGATTCCGAGTAATCTGGACGTAACAGAAGAAACGGTACAAGTGAAAACCGGAAATGACAAGGAGCGCCGTAAATGGGCGTGGCTCTCGCTTCGCCTAGTTCTGATTGTCGGCATCCTGGGTGGCGTGTTGCCCATCAGTGGCGCCATCTGGCGCCGTGACGCCCATCTTCACTTCCGGTGGCTGAGTCCCGCAACGGTGTACTCGGGTTTCGTGGCCGTCACCTCGATCTTCTTCACCACCATATCCTTCAAAATCGAAACCAGAAAGATGGCTGAATCGGATGACCTACGCGAAAAGTTTCTGGCCGCCAACGACATGCTCTTCTTCATCTCCATCACATTGACGTCACTAACGTGTTTCTGGTTGGCGCGACAACTGCCGGAACTGGTGGACTACTGGAACCAGGTGGCCAAGGACTTTGAGGACTTCGTGATGACGGCTAAGATCGTCAGCCGTAAATTCGACGACCACCTGTTGAGGCCCGTTGCCGTCCTCCGCATGGCCATCCCACCCGCCATCTTGCTCTGTCTCGGTTCGGCAGAGAACTGGCTCTACGACAACAACGTCAGCTACAACAACGACGACCAATGTGTCAAACATCACCCAATACCATGGTGCGACTACTACTATGGTTTCAGTTACTTGGTGGACATTACCGGTAGAAGCCAATTTATTCCATATTTCAATTTTGTGGTTCACCAGCTTAATAATTTTGTATGGAACTTCCGGGATCCTCTGCTGGTAGCAATCTGTCGCGTGGTAAGATGTAATTTCAAGATGGTGGCCACCTATTTGGAGATGAACGGAAACGACATCAAGGGCAAGGGTGAATGGGCGGAACTAAGAAGACGTCACCTGTCCATGTGTCGTCTATTGCGGAGGATCGATGACTCCATGTGTTACCTGGTCCTGCAGTCGTACGCCTTCAGCATGTATTTGCTATGCCTGGGAATTCACACCTTTGTTCGGTAAGTTGTCATGCCTTTTTACCTTATTCTAATTAGGAATTTGGAATGTCGTAGAATTATTTTTAAATACAATACATTCGGTCTCTTACAGATCAACGTCCTCCAGCTTCCAGGAAAAGGTGACTGGAGCAGAGGAGATCTTTTTGAACACACTACGCATCGCCCTACTAACATTTTCCATTTGTGACATTCAAGCCGAAGTAAATAATAATAATTCCAAGATTGATTTTTACAATTCCAATTTCAATCGTTATTTATGATTTGGTGCAAAATAGTCATGTTACTATTTCTAGCAGGACGACATTTTGAAACAGTTGCATTTGATTCGCCCGACGGCTGACAGAATCAATGAAGAGGTAACCGTTTGACATTTATTGACAAATCTGTAGAGAATAATCAGCATTCCAAAATTTTATATCACGAATCGAATCGCTATTTCTCTTTCTATTGTACAGGTGGAGAGATTCATGGTTCAAGCCCAGGATACAACTTGCGCCGTCACCGGCGGTCATCTTTTTTATATCGACCGGAAAATCCTGTTGGAGGTAAA
>JAQGBY010001505.1:0-28834 GCA_034698785.1 Mycogona germanica | reverse complement strand
AGCATCTTTTATTTCCAAAAAATCTTATTCATATTACGAACCCCTTGGCGTCACTACCCCTAATATTTTTCATAATTGAAATGATCTCTGGCAAGATCACATGCTGTCCGGTGCTGTCCCGGAGACAACCCCTATTTCATTATGAATTTATTATGAATATTTTATTCAATTTAATTTTGTTGTTTCATTTCGCCACCTTTATATTACGTGCTGTTCGTTTTCACAAAACGCCAATATTGATCAAGATACCAACTATCCTTTTAATTTTCAAGTCAGTATAGCATTTCAGTAGAAAATCACTGTGCGTCTTCATCTCTGTGCTTCGTATTGTTTCCAATTTTATTGTATTTCATTTTTAGCTGAGATCTACCAGCATTTCTGCTACCAGGCCAGTCCCACCTACTCGTTTACACTGTTTATAAATATCAAAACCAATGTACCTTGAATTTTTAATAAAAAGAAAGATGTGCTAAGCACTTGCCCGGCTTATTGTCTGCCAATTGTTGCATTAGATGATCGGATATGACGGCATTCAGTCTCAGGAGGAAACAAATACTAGCCGGTTATGGAAACTTTTATTTCGGAATAATCGTGCCATTCAGGACAGTCTGGTTCCTATAACACACCCCCATTCACACCAATTATGTCTTTACATGGTTGAATTCAGACTAGAGTTGAGCAGTACAACACTAACAGAAATGTGGGCGTTGCCGCACGACAAATTTACCGACTGTAAAACTGAACCGTCAAAGCAACTGTCAACCTTCAACCGCTTTCAAAGTATGTGAAATTATAAACACATGTTGTACATGCACATGTTCCTGGTATTTGTAAACGATAAGTATTTTTAACAATACAAAAAAAACGCTTAGCGTTATAATGCATAGTGTGGATCAAGATTTGTATTCATACTTTCTAAATACAAATTCGACAAATATAAAAATAATTTGAAACCTCAGTTCAGAGTGGGATTAACATTTATCCATGTGATGAACAATTCCACCGCGACTGAACTGAATCAAAAGAATTGTGCACGTTCTTAGATAACATTTCATTTCACACTCTCCCGCCGCCCTATTCCAGCAACCGCCACCATTACCACCGTCGCCATTTATTAACAACGCCTGGCGGCAGAAAAACTAAACTAGGGCATCACAACACCGAGACAACCCCATATCGACTAGGTGCAGCCTCATGTTGCGGCGCCCACTAAATAAATGAGCGTCATACAAAATATTGAAAAAACAGGAAATTCTACTATTAAAGAAAGTGAAACTGCAGGTACTGGCGAACCAGGGTGTACATTCTGAACGTTTTCGACTTTATACTTGTGATGACGTCTTAAGAAAGAAAAAGAGAAATGAATCCGTAAACAACTGCGATCGCCGCCAAATTCGTTATATTATTTTTATTTAGTGCAGTTGTCGTGGAAGTCGAAAATTGGTTTTTAAATTCTCTTTAGAAATCGACGAGGAGTTTTCAAGTTTAATTTCGAGTTAGTAAACTCAATATCTAAATGAAGGATTTAAAGACACGCCACGGCAATATGTAAATGATGTAAATAAAATATCTTTATTTTAGAAGACATGTCTCATGCATTTGTTCCCACTTTTTTATTTTTTTTTGTGATGTCATTTCGAGATGAAAGTCGAAGTCGTCTAGGATGAACATCAAAATCTTCGATCTCAAATGCGATCACACGTTCAACATAATCTACCTCGAACCGTTAACTCTTGTAGACAGATCGGTGGCAATGGCTAGCCGCACCGACTGATCTCAAAAAAGAGTTTCTGGTATTAACCAAATAAAAGTGAAACTCGCTTGATCCAAAAAAACCGCAAACCCGTCAAAATACCTATGTAGGGCGCAGCGGTTACAAATAAAGTGGACGGCAGATTTGTATTGACATAATCCCATTTTCGTTGCAGAAGTATATTTTCTTTTCTTCGCGTGTAGGTCTCTTGTTAATTAGATCGTGACCTCATAAGTCCGCTAATGACCTTGCAGACATTTCATACCTGGTGAAGTTTTAACTATTGTACTATTGTCCGATCGCGCAGTAGCAATAAAAAAACATTGCTTTATGCATTCGTGATTTCCTGAATATATTTTGAAATAAATGGACTTTTTTATTTCAAAGAATTTTTAAGGATTATATTTCTAAACTACTGTACGTGCGATTTTTGACATTGATATTAACTTCATTATAATTTCCTGATCTCTAGTTGTAATGTTTTTTATACTGTTTTTGTTTAATTGTACGACTCGTCGTAGCCCAGTTGGTTTAGCGACTGACTGTGGCTCGACGGTCCCGGGTTCGATTCCCGGCGAGGGCTCTCGAAAATTTCGATCCCGGGGTACTGGTCGTTCCCCTCGCTTAGTGCCTGAGCACCATGAGGGGACGTAACGGCTGTAGTGCGTTTGATTACAGTTGATTTGATTGGGGGAAAAAATTTCGACGTAGACTTACTTATAGATAAAATACATTTTTAACTATTTTCAAGGAAGTGAATAATGCCATGTCGTCATGATGCATGCCAGGAAACTACGGAAACCCGAAACTACTCGATTATTCCCATCTACAGAACAAGAGAACGAGAGTATACACTATATCTATCGAGCGTGATAAGAAAAACTCTTTCTAAGCATATAACCGTCATAAAATAATTATCCCACAGCGTGAACAAGCTGCCACCTGCCATTAGTTTTCTTATGTAACAGCTGTTGATGATGCCCAGATTGACGTAGACAAAAAAACAAACAATAAGTCACGAATCAAGATTTGATAATAGTCAAAATCAAGTATCGTGATGAAGATATGAAGTCGGATGTTGCATAACACGATAAAAAAATGTTGCTGTCTCAGATAAAAAGAACAATCTTATACAATACCTAATATGCTAAATAGGATAGTTAATAATGAGTATCTGAAGTGAATGATTTATAGATATGTTTTGTTGACACGTGTTTAGAACTTGTTCGTCATCATTTCGTTGATTCGTTGGTTGGATATGACATGGTTTATTTCAAGACAATGACATCTTAGCACACCGTTCCTTAACTTGGCCACGATCGGATAACCTCACCAGCACCAAATAAGACACGGAAGAGTGAGATTAAAATTAGGAAGCGAGAGGCAAATGAACGATGGCCAGAGTGGAGGACTCAATAATTATATACGATTGTTTAGTCGCGATAAACAGAGACGGTAAATTCATTATAACAGTTAACGACCATTTCCTTATGGCTAAGAATTGCAAATGACGATTGATACGCGACACGATATTTTTTTTAGTGGAAATTTACTGAACAAATTTTAACCGGAATAATGTTCGGAAATTCTTTCAACATATTAAGCAAAAGCAAACCTGCGACAAGCTTAGAAAGGAATGCATTTAAATGCGTGACTTTGCAATAATTAACAATGTTTAACAATAAGCATTGGCGAAGTCAGTGCTGTTCTGAGCAAAAAAAAAACAACATTAGCCTGGAACAAATCACAACGATCGTAATAAAAAAAACATGTTGCTGCCGATGCTTTGGTTGAAACTCAAGACTTCCGGTACTCAGATTAAATGAAAGACTTGTGAAATGAGAATTAGAGGTTTTTTTCTCAATTTGCAATTACATCTGTTAATGTATGTTATTGTGCATTACGTCACTTGGAATAATGCGAAATTCCATACATGCATATTATGAATCACGCTCACAAGTTCAACAGACCAATTAGAGAACATTGTTGATCGAACAAGGTGGCTGGGAAAATATATTGAAACAGACGCGATGCGTTTTCCATTGTGTTGTTGCCCACCAACAAAGAAACATTGACTCGCTGCGAGCGATTTGATGGGAGATATATGGATGTTGAAAGACTGTTTTTTTTTGGGTCCCCGGCACGAAAATTGCCGGCAGCATATAATGGCTCCATCCAATTTTTTAAAGAAAAAAAAAGGTGAACCAGGAAGTGCTCTTGTTTTTTTCTCGCACAATTCGATATTGCATTTTCTGGTTTGGCAACCTGTCAGTTTTCTATCGGAAGAAAAAGTGAAATACTTTGAAAAAGGCAACACAGAACGTGTGTAATCGTTGATTTAGAAACATTTCACACTTTGCCTGTGGCTAATCGGGAACAAATAACTCCACTCAAACACCATTTTTTCTTAGAACTGGAGGTTTTCTTTACAAACATATGTTACGTTTATCTTCTTGAGTCCGGCTATTAGATGCCCGGGGTTTCACGTTTGTACACTATGAACATAGACTCATTTTTTAACTGATTGATTCACTTTTATTTTCAAGAATTCGCGAATGAAGGTGTGAAGTCAAGGTCGCAACAACGCTGATTCAAATTTATTTTCTGCAATTATCATTTTGTTTGGGCCTTCCAACATTGCACAAGCAATGGGAAGTCTCAAATAATTCCCATCAGGATATCCTGTAAATGTATGATAAGTTTATCTATATATATAAAAATTAATTTATGTATGTCTGTCTGTTTGTTTGTTTGTCGTTTATGCATTACTAAACCATTCATCCGATCACTATGAAATTTTGGGAATGTATTGAGTAATACCCGAAAAGGTTTATGCCAAATTATTTTCTTCTACGATCATGCGATCCCATAAAATCCATAAATTCCATAAATGCGATCCCATGCAATCTCATAAACCGACAAGGCTTCATCAGTGTCACGTGGCGAGTTCCTAGCGCGGCATTCAACCAACAGAGATATTTCAATGTAGCAACCCCTTATAGTAACAAAATTTAAACATTTTCATGCAACGCAACCGGAGCAGTCCATAAATCATAGTCAGTGTGCTCCCCTCTAAAAATGAATGTAGTAACAAAGCACACGCGCTACCTGCTGTTCATAATATGGTGTTTGTTTTAAACCTTTTAAAATTGGTTGAAAAGTATTTGTCATGAATTAGTCATAGTAGCGATCATGTTTAAGCGTCTGTTATATTTTTAAAGCTGGTCAGTGAAGACCTTTGTCAGCACAGAAAGTTGGGTGCCGGCGTGCATAGGCTAGCGTGGGGCAAGTAAAACGAATGTAACATCTACTTTGTGCAGAGGTTTTTACTAATATTTGTTAAGGGGTACACTGCATGATTTAACAGCTCAAAGCCCCCAGGAGGCGACCTGGTAATTTTGCCTAGCCCAGGCTTGCGCAGAGGTTGTATGGTAGAAAGGTGGTTTGGTATCCTATGAAGTTCAGACTGAGGTGCCACCAGTTTCTCTTGTAGACAACATTTGTTTCAAACGTGTTGTTGTTGTAACCATGTGGTTGCCGGTGTATTAAATACAAAGTAAATCAATGAAGTTAATACTGAGGAACCAACTAATATTTGTGCAGAGTTAGGGAGTATGATGGTATCCAATGAAGTTCAGACTGAGGAGCCATGCGTCGCGGGAAAGTGGGATGCAAATGAATGCATCCTTTCTTCTGCGCAGCACGGGAAATCGGGACGCAAATGAATTCCCGGGGAAACGGGAAAATTGTGTAAGCACGGGAGAGCGGGATGCAAATGAATTCCCGGGGTAACGGGAAAATTGTGTGCACGAGGTAGTGTGACCGAGCCATTTTATCGGAAGCCACAGCAAGACATGGCCCGGGTCAGCTAGTTCTAAATAAATATTTAATGATTAACAATACTTATCCATCATTCTTATAACTGCAAAGAATAATCCAAGCAATACACATTTACGAGAGAACGATTACAACTGCACAGCAACTCGTATGTTACATAACGATTTAAAATACAAAATATGAAATAACTATTCAAAAGTGACCCTCAATTTATCATCGCCTGCGAAAATTGATCTAGTGCTGCCACTACTAATATTTTTATTGATACCATTCTTGATTTGCTACTACTACCATTCTACTGAGAAAAGAAAGAACAATTAGGCAAATCGTTTATTAAATCTACTGTATACCAGAAATGTCCCTTTCTTATTACGCAGCTATAAATTCAGGGCATAAAATAAGATGCCTGATGAATTATCAAGTGACGCCTTGTACATTTTGAGGTTCATGGATAATAAAAGCAATTCAGTACTAGGGAGGTTGTTACGTCAATGATATGTAACAGTCCGGTGCAAAAAAGTAAAACAAAACGCAGTCACGTCTTCGTTGATTTACGATTTGAACCATGTACATGTCGCAATAGCCATACATATTTATGTCACGGGATTAGCTGACCACATTTGCTACATACTGATTTTTTGGTCTATATTAACTGATAAATAGTTCAGTCTAGGCGACGGGCACGTTACCCAATCGAAAACAGCAGACCCCAGTCGAATTGCGTGTTCACGTATATACGATTGTCTATAGTTATAAACCGAATTGCAAAATCGTTTTTAATTTTCAATTTGGTTCATTCACGCTCCCTTTGGTCAACTGGAATTGTTAACGCGGCCGTCTACTTTATTTCCTTACCCGCTTGTCGAAACTGGATCACTAGAGGCCGGCACAGGCGTACCCAAACTGAATATAAGAAATGCATTTATTCCGTGTTCTAAATTCGATCTTCTTGCTGCATAATTGCCGAATGTCTTGAGTACGTTGTAAAATTGATCATTGAAATTTGGTGGTACGATCGACCGAGTGAAATGTTTTAAAACTTATAAAAATTAAGGTTAATCGTTTTATTGATTAACGCTATTTTGGTCAGTGTGACTTCTCGAATGCAATTTCATGAATATTTGTGAATAATAGGTTAAGTAGAAACATTTTCGTAACGATCTTATTGGTCACCTAATTCTGACTCTAAATCTAGTTTTCGTTCGTTCTCAAGTACCAGGAGACATACGTTTTTACCAGTATATACCTTTGCAATCCAGTATTGGAAATTCTGGAGGATTTCATAGCAATACATCGATCGACAGCAACCAAGAGACAAATAAATTTAAGAATCAAGTCTTCAAAATACGAGTTCATCGTTTCTTGCACTTTATTTGTTAGCGTAACAGATGCGAGATTGAATCAATCGTTACACTCGACAAAAACAACAACATTGGATTCAAAAGACGAGAGCCGACCGATGACTTTGTCTCGTTGGCTGCTCATCCACGGATTCCTCTTGATATATGCCGCACCTGGTAACCGTCTGCGGATAATCAGCAGGTCATTTGCGTTCACTCGCGCATTCAGACCATTTGCATGACGAGGACGCATTTGCATGACGCCGAGCCTAATTTTTAGCACTGTTGTGGTAATAATTTTTCCAAATTTTTTTTTTTAAAACGCACGATTTCTTTTTAGCAGCATTGATTTCGTATATAGATTGAGGTATAAAATTGGCAACTCATTTCAAATATGGCGCAACCACACGCGTGAGCCGACGTTGATCTCATTTAGATTTTGGTCAGGACAAACAGCGTGCCATTATTGCCGAGGCGCTAAGGAAGAGAGAAGGAAGATAGGACAAGAGTTTTTTGTGTGTGTGTTTAGAAGTGTTGAGGCTGACCAGGCGACAGCTGCTGCCTCAGGAAGGACTCAATGGGAGACGGATTGCGACCGTTGTGCGACTGAGGCGCTTGGAACGAGGCCACCTGGTGTCGGGTGGACGGAGCACTCTGCTGCTGGAACGACTGCTGGGGCTGGAACGACTGCTGGGGCTGGAAGGCCACCTGCTGGTGCTGCTGGGGAGTGGCCTGTGGCGGCGCGAAGAACTGCTGCTGGGGCTGGGGAGGTGGCGGCGGGGGTGGTTGGTGCACCGGCTGCACGGGTTGGGGTCTGGCGATGGGCTGCTGGACGGCCTGCTGGATGAACTGGGGCTGCTGCTGCTGCTGTTGGCGGACGCGAGTTCGGGCGGTGGTGCTGGTTCCGCTGCCGTCGTCGTAGTCGAGGAACTCCTGTCCCGGGGGGCGTGGTGGTGGGCGGGGTGGAACGGTGATGCCCACGCCGGATGGCTCGTAACCGGTGTCCTTGCCGGCCAGGTAGTCCACCTCCTTCAGAATACCGTTCTCGTCAATGTAGCCGTATTTGCCCTTGGTGACGCCATCCAGGCCACGGGTCTCCACTCGGTATGACCCATCACCGCTCTCGTAACTGTTTCGCAAAAAAATTATCACAAGCAATTAGGAACTATTACGCCATCAAATAGCGAGTACATAAGATATGAAATCCATTAAAAAGAAAATATTAGGTCAACCACCAACGCGTCGCTGCTTTGTTTTTGTATACTAATTTGGTTCGCATGACTAACTGGGGGCGATGATTCGGTGGGAAGTTACGTAATGTTATAAATGTAGACCGTTTAACAACCGAATGTCTATGGCATTCGAAATGACCATCTTCGCATTTGCAACTATCAAATATTGTTAGTGCCTACTGATTTTTGAATACATTTTTTTAAATGAAATTAACCGTAACACATTTTGAATTTTTTATTATACAACTCACATTTCAAAATTAAGATAATTAAAATAAAGTTCAGCTTCTATACAATTAAAATGATATGGCTAAAAAATAAGTCGTTTTTTTAGAATAAGTTTTAAATATAGTTGTAAAGAGTTGAGCTTAATTTAATTGTTTACTGAATTTTAACAATTATCCTTTTATATTTTAATTTGTTGCATTTCCATTGGTGTGGCAGGGAAATAACTTCGTGGGAAAATTTTGAGATAGTTATTGACAGTTTGTAAAAGAAAACAGGAAGTAAATTTATTGCTATACTGGTTTTCCTCATTGATAGAATCGCTATCTTGCTGTTACCGCCCAACTGGTCGCTGGGAACAAAGTATGGCGTTCGACCGAGTGGTTTTCCGCCATTCGGCATTTTTTTTCCAGCTTCTCAACAAGTGAACCATTATCACTCACCCAAACGTGTAGGATCCGTCGTTGTTGACTCGGCTGATGTGACGCAAGATGGGAATTTGTGGTTTGGGTGTGGTGGTGGGGGTGAACAGAGAGGCGGATGCTCGGCTGCCACCGAACGATCCATCGAGGCTCTGCTGCTGTTGTTGATGCTGTGGTCTGGCGACAGCCACGCTGACTGCCACGGCCAGCAACACCTGAACAAGATCACCGGAACAATCAATTTAGGAATCAGGCAAATCTTTGCAAAAACACCGTCAGTCACTTGAATGTACCTATAGTAATTCAATATTTCGGAGGTATTTCACTGACAAACTGCTTCTTAATTACTGCATTTGCCTTCTATCGGACAGGCCAAGTCATAATGCGCGCAATGTTTTGTAAATTGTCTTCAATTTTAGAAATTAAAACAACCTCAATTTACATATAACATAAAGTGCTTCTGCTGGTTTTTTTTTCATATTTCTTATTTCGGGTTTAAGATGTTATCTTTTGAGCCTTGAATCATAAATGAAGAGTTTGAATATAACATAAAGTGCTTCTGCTGGTTTTTTTTCATATTTCTTATTTCAGGTTTAAGATGTTATCTTTTAAACCTTGAATCATAAATGAAGAGTTTGAATATTATTACAATTACAATTACAATATGCACCCACAAGCAGCCCCCAAGAGAGGGGCCTAAAATATGTTAAGGAGGTGTCCAGAACTAGAGCTATAATCCCCCAGCAGGCGACCTGGTAATTTTGCCTAGCCCTTGACAAAAAAATATTTTTGTATAATTAATATGGTTGTATAAGTTAATTGCAACATTGTCAGTAAATGGCTATTAAATTATATCATTAAAATTAATTTGTGAGTTACATTAGTTAAGCAAAATATAATTTGGTAGCAACCTGCAGCATATGCCAATGTCAATTTGAATATAAAAGATGAATGTCCAAATGCTCTGCACGAATATTCTCTAGTGAAATCTAAGAGTTGTATTGAAACATTATGATGAAATAGCAGGAAAGTAAAATAGTAGTAATAATTGTTTGAATTTTCAATCTCGCCGGCATAAAAAATGGACGAAATCGTATTATCCACACATATTCGTTGTTGTCGAATCCTGGTTTCTTTCGAATTATCCCAAACAGAAGGTCGCCGCAAGTAGCAATAAAAAATTAAATCAATTTTTAATATCAAGTTTGCCCGCGCGACCGAATTTTCACACCATCACACACCTAGCTGACGTTAGAACACTGCAAAAACACACATCATGCACACAATAGAGTTGATGTTGGCACTCACCGCTATACGATGCATGATTTTGAAGACGTTGTTTTTTCCGAAACGGTGAAATGAGAGTTGCTTTGCCGAGTGGTTTGATTTGACGATGCTCAGGTGTATATATAGGATTTCACGTACACAACGTCAGCGTGGAACGCGCGAGCGAGATAGAGAGAGGAGAGGAGATACACAAAAAAAAACCGTCGTCGCGTCGCTATTAACCTAGTTCTAATTTTTGTGTTCGACCCGAACACACAATGCTGAACACCCAGTCAGAAAAGTTGTTCGCCAGTTGTCTCGCGCGCCCCGCAATATACTTTCACACTCGCTTGGGCGGGTGGAGGGCGGCAGAACGCGCATATTTTTGCTAAATTGCAAACGCCGGCCGCCAAATCAAATACATTCTGCAAGCGCACGATCATTTTGACATAGCTGCTAGTGCATTGGCTTCGATGGCCCGGCATGCACGCACGAATGTGGCTTTAGTTTGGCGGTTTATTTCGGCGGTATCCAAACTTTGAAGCTCACCTACCATCAGACAATTCAATATACAGTGTACCCTGTGCATCATACATATCGATACAATTTAAAATCGACGCAACTAAACAATTGGGATAGGACGTCGTTTGAAGTCTGAACAGGGTTTGACGAAAGATGCTTTATAAAAGTAAAAGGTGTAACGCTGGACACGATGACAAAGAAATCGGCTACAAGATCATTAATTAAACAGCAGTTGAAAAACAAAAGTTTACTAATGATCATTAGTCGTGTCCAGCGTTACACCTTTTACCTTTATAATTATTCCATCGGTTTCGACTTTAATTTTTATTATATGAAAGATGCATTGTTTACTGGAATTGGATTGAGATATTTATTGTTCATGGACAATTTAGAAATCTGCAGGATTTCAATTTATTATATTTGTAAGGCCAAGTTTACTTAAATGGAGGATCATGTACGATCCTTGCCATAATATCGTGTTTTGTGTTTAATGATTTCAAATTATTATCCAATAGATTTTAGAATCAAGTGAGAATTTGGCCTGCTCCATAGAGACAATGAAATGTTCCATCGTGTAAACGAGGCTTAATCGATTTTGTTATTATAATCAATCAATTCTGATATTTGTTACAAAATTGATAAATTTGGAGTGTACGAGTATGTATGAAATTATGTTTGAAATACATATATTATTTATAATATTTCCACTTGTTATGCAAGAATATTTGATAGCAAATATATTCTGTCTAGTTATTTGTTTCGTTAATTTTTAAAATTATAAGATTGATTGATCACAATTTCATCAATGAATTTAGTTGTACTCATTGTAGGCGAGTAGATTTTGTCAACTACTTTTGCAATTTATTTTACAATTAATTTTATGAAACATATTTTAATTACACTTTATGTTACTTCGAAATAAAATTAGCCCATCCTATTACACCTTTCCCCAGGCGAACCAACGTTAAGTGCCAAACAAATTGCTTCTATCAATTCAAATCATAAATTTCATGAAAATCATCGGGCGCAGAGCGATATATTTGGCTTGATCATAGCAGAAAGGAATGACTTTCGAAAGTAGAATTTTTCGAAATAAAAACACCTCACCTCATAAATTTTTAATATCTAATTTAAAAAAATTATTTTATTTTCGATACTGAATCTACGCCTGGTTAAGTAGTCCTAATATACAGAGTAATAGTAGAATAAGCTTCAAACTGCACTCTATTGAAGAGGAAACATGAGAGCAAACGTTTTGAGAACCATGTCTCAAGATGCCATACAAGTAGCAAAATACTTGTGTTGTTTCTGTGAGGGCAAGAAGGTCATCATATTAACAATCCCTTGAATTCAGGGCAGCTTCAAAGAGTTGGAGAAAAAAAACTCAATAACATTAGTCGATTCGTTGAAGACATGAGAGAGAAGAAAATCCTTTTTTTATTTTTTGTGGAATCCATCTTCCCTATAGCTCATTGTGCGGGAGATTGTCAACATGGCCGACCACTAGAACATTGCTTCGAATTCGGTTGATAAAAAAATCATCATGCCAACCACATGCGCACAACCCACTCGATCCCGTTAACCAAATAGATATCCCATTGGAATTGCGTTGAACATTTCATGGAGCGTTAGTGAGCGATCAGGTGCTTTGACAATTTCTATCAAATTGATTGTCGTGTGGTCAGCCCTGCGCAGCGACAACACGCGATGGTCGATCAGTTCTAATCAGATCAAGGTCCGCCGGTGTCGCTCAGATAGAAAAGTCCAAGCGCACGCTGTAGGACGGCGAACCCCCCCCCCAACCCACCCACCCCCTCCGCACACACATACACACACAAATTTTTCTTCCAAACATAATTAGCAAAAACGATTCCGACATTCCTAACGTTATACGCATAGCTTGCAAGACCCGCTCGACGAGAACTTGCGGATCATCAACCATTTCTCTTCCACGGAACAATTGAAACGAGATCTCAGGAAATAATCCTTTGTTTTTGTAGGTATGCGTGACAAAAGCGACCTAATTAATAGATGACACACAATTGATGAAACATTTACTGTGACTAATTTGGCATTTATTTCAAAATTTTCAAGAAACAATTAATGCAAATACAAAAAATACAACAATCTAATATAAACAATCTTCTCGTAAATTATTGATTCAAACAAATTCAAATTGCCACACCAAAATTGATTTAAATGTGATATAACTTTCAGTTTATATATATGTTGATCGACATATAATTTTTTTATTTAATTAACAAATATATTATAATTCAATATTATTATTCAAAGATTTATATATTATTTATTTACCTGAAGTAAAGCGTGTACACACAGGTTTGACTGATCCAAGGAAGTCTGGAAAAGTTGCACTTTTCGTTTCGTCTTGTATTTATCTTTTTACGGAACAGCCAGCAATTACATTCCGAGCATAAGCTGTTTCAAACAAAGTGAGGATTATTTTTTATATCAACACAATTTTTAAATGGTCTGCAAAAATAAAAAGGGAAAACGTAGAATAATATATACTGGACAGAAACCTATGAGACTGGTCGGTTAATTGGCGAGGCATCATAAATAAAAAATATATACTGTAATTTGTGAAACGTGTCTACAGAGCGTAAGTTCAATAAGCCAAACACTTCCTGAAGTAATCAGCAGATCTAACAACATCTGCATTTCTTTGCGTAAATTACTGAGCTTATGCTGTCAATCAATCATAATCATAGCTAATCTTCACTCTTCTCAAAAAGCACAATTAAATAACAGTTCAGATGAAGCCAGTAGTAAAAGCAGATGCGAAATTAAATGCTGCCCCCCGAAACAGGCAATCACTGATGGCGCTGCACCGCGGGGCAGCCAACACGCTTATGCACAGTTCACTAGGGGCAGCACCGGCGTCCAAAACGCAAGTAATACTCTTACCATTCAGCTATAGCCAATTCAGAAAAATTCCTAGATTTTGGTCCAACGAGAATTAATATATTATCTATGCACTATTGTGCATAGTGCACTAACAGAGAGCTCACGACTACTACTACTACTACTACTACTTCACAGAAATTCAGTGTAAGTTTCACAGAAATTCACAGAGAAAAACGTGTGTCCTTTCTTTAAATTTTGTTCTTTAATTATCTGTTCGGGCGTTTACTTAACATCTAGATAAACAGTACATTTTAATTTGAGACATTTTATTTCTTTTAATTTTTCTACATCTCAAAAGACAATAAATGTCTTTAAAATGAGACATTTTTTTAAGTGTGTACTCGTGAGCTCCTGATATACTATCATTGATTGATGCAGCATCAGTGTACGCGCTTCCACAAAGCACTAAATATGCAAAAATCAGAAATCACAAAATATGCACTATTGTGCATATTACACTATGCACTATTGTGCATAAATAATATATTAATTCTCGTTGGACCAAAATACTTATTACCAAAATAAGCATAAATGCTTAAATGAAAATTGTGCATTAATTTCCTTATACAGACTGTATTACACGAACAGTAATACAAAGCCCTGTAATACTGATGTTTGTCTGAAAGCATCAATGAATACTAGTTATTGTAATGTCGGTATGAATGAACGTCCATTGACAGCGAGCAGGGCAATCTCATCTGACATAAGAATGTGTCAATTACTGCATTAAAGTCAAACAGGTCACCTGAACGTCCAATTTTATTAACGTCATATATTTTTGTTCTGATTTCTTTCTTTCAGAGTTGCAGCACGAAGCCATGTTTTTATTAAAGAAGCGATTTATAAGAAAATGCTATTTCTTAAACGTGATTCTGCTGACACAAGCTGATATGATATTAGTGTCACCGCAGACATATTGGGTAACAATACACCGACAGATTGTGCCAAAAAAGCAACCGCTTAGACAAATGAGAAGGAGCTCTCTGCGGCGAGTCATGTCGTCATGGAAAACCCGAAGGTTCCACTGTTTAGTATTTTTAACGCGAATTCGGCCTCGTTCACAATAACGTTGCCGCAACATGCTCACCAGCATAAGCTTTCAATATACACATAAAACGGAAAAGATAAACGCACCTGATGTTCAAAGAACTTTTATATTTGAAATGGAAATGAGGTACTATTGGGTGGCGTCAGTACTCATGAAATCGAAGCGACAAACTAAATGAGTCTGGCGCATGCGCGTTGGAGGCCCGGTTCCACCCTGTGGGCTGACCCGAAAATGTCAACGACCCAGTTTTCCCATTACAGTTTTACATAATATCGCCTATTATTTGGAAGTTTTTTTTTAAGTCGACATGCCATCGGCGACAAATGACACCCAACTTGGCCGAATTATTACAGAAAATGAAAATGTTTATGTAATATGTTCATGTAATTTGATTCCCGGCACGGAAATTCGTTTAATCGATTCCTGGGCCCTATTGAAAATCTGCAGCCTTCGAATAGTGCTGTGGCGGAGGTGTCGTGTGGTACAGTAGTTAGCGTTTTGGACCGCGGGTTCGATTCCAGGTCGATACCTCCGAAATTTTTCGAGTGAGAGAAATTCCTACCATCGTCTTCTTTTGAAAAGAAGCCGTGATATATTAATATACCTAAATATATTAGGTACACTTTAAGGTTTCCTATTTATGTCTGAAGCCTAGACTGAGCCAAATTATTACTCCCGGGCTAAAAAAAAAGTGATACATCATTTAAAAAAAATTGTGCAGATCCTTCAGGGGAAAACATTCTTTTGTAGTGAATTAATAGCTGCACTTGACTTAACAAGAAAGCATAACTGAAATTTCGTCTAGTCAGCGATTAGCGATTAAATGCTTAAAAGTGGAAGAACTTGGAACTCAATAATGAATTTTTCATAGCGTTAGTTCAATGTATTAATCGCTGTTGATAAAGCGATTACTCTTGCTGTTTATTCCATAGAAACCCTGCGCAAAACGAGTTTACTATCTTATGTTGTGTGACATGAATACCAGAAATCGTAAAGGCGTATTGCTATATGAAAAATTACACGCTTCAAATTTCAACTGCTTCCCAATATACAGGGTGGTCCGCGCATAAATACCCGCTGCAGGATATGAACCGCCTTCGTATGGCATAGGGTTGGTAAGTTTAGATTTACATCCACGATACAACACTGGGCGAATGCGGGCGAAACAATATACTGTGCCTTTATCTATTATTTAGTTGCTAAATTCAAATGCAAGAAAAAAATATGAAATGTGGTTGCAAAATACAGAGTATATTGGCTAGAAGGCAGACATGTTATTTCTGTTCTTGTAATAGCTGTTCAAAAATGCATAGATTTTTACTTATTATATTTTAATTTCCGCAAAAAATATGTACACGCCATTTTCTCAAGACCGCCCGCGGTTAGTTGACCGGGATTTCGGATAAATATCAGGCTCGTTTACCAGATGGGCATTATGTCACAAAAACTAGTAGAAACCTCCTACTGGGAAAAAAGCAGGGGGAAGTTCCCACTGACTGTTTCTCTCAGTTTTCGTATCTTATGTTACTTATGGACATTGTCAAAGTATAAATTCAGCCATAAATTACATAATAGACATGGCCAACATGTGTTGGTTTAAGAACTGTTCGTCAGCTGGGTGGTCTATTGAGATAACCATTTAAGTATTTTATTATTTTCTTACTTAATATTTCTCTTCAGCATTTGTGACTTAGAAAATATGATCTGTAAAAAATGAATCCTGAATTGTCCTGTTTCCTAACATTGAAATGCCTTTTGAATTGAAGCGTCCACAACAAACATCAGTTGATCTGAATATATTTGTATTGCGTTTAGTCAAACTATTGGTGACATCCGTGACGATACTAATACACGACGTTACTATTGCAATAGATTGGAAAACGGTGGAAAAAATGCCGTCATCTCATTTTTCATATTCTAATAAGTAATTTAAGTTTAACAGGAAACCTATACATTAATCTACTACTATTACATTCGTGTGAACAATGTACATCACGAGTATTTACGCTCTCAGAAATAATGGGACTTTGTCTTCCATATGCAGAACACGTTTGCAACACCAGTCGCAGGTCACCGTTGTCTCTCAAGAATACTAATTGGATAGCGGTTGCAGCCATATACCCCCGTACAGTGTGAATTGCTATCAGTCGGGGACCTTTCAACTCGAAAGTGATTGAGCATAATTTCACTATAGGTCAGCACAGGCTTGGCCGTTGCCACGGTAAACGTGTTCTACTGTTGACAGCTCCAGTAGTTTGCATAACCGATACAATAAGGCATATCAATCGGGCGATGGCTACTACAGGCAGCGTCTTAAAAAAACCATACAGGAAAAATATGTAAAAGGTCGAAGGTGGTAAGTTTACGACGGTTTTTCATTTATACTATAACCGATACACCCATTATAATTTCGTTATTAAGATATTTGTTAATTTGGTCCACCAGCATGTTCGTCCTAAACCCCCTCTTCCAGGGGGCGACCCCGTATTTTTGGGGACAGAAAGTATCAAATAAACGGTTAATCCAAAATATTCTACGTTTCATTGTACAACATTTCTTCAATCATTGTAATTATTTTATCGACGCAGAATATTAGTTAATTGTCAATGGTAGCGAGCAATCAAAATGACTTTATTAAAAAGTGCAACTCTTAATAATTATTACTACGGTGTTTACATATTGCAATCTTTGCAGATACTTGCATCTTTAATGGCCACAAGCAGACATGTGACACTTATTATAGTTCGACAAAGACAGAATATACATTGTGGCCATACAAGGACACCCCAAAAAATATCAATATCTTCGTGAAAAATGCTTAGACTTAAACGGAATTTGGCACTTACGTAGATCAAAAGATTTGGAATAACATTCGTCTTACGTTCTTACGTTTGTCTTTGTGTTTCGCAGATTTTCATTTTCTTAATTTATCTTCGAGAAGATATGTTCAATTTTACGTTTAAACTATCTTCGTTACCGAGTTTCAAATTGTAAACCTGCAATTCCACCATCTTATCCATCCATCGGCTCCTCTCTACTTTCTTTGAAAAATCCGAGATTTGTCGCATGTTTTTTTGAAGTTAGAAGTATTTTGGTCAAACGTTCATCTCTGTAATATTTTCTAGCAATCTTAACTCCGGGTTCAACATTGTTTTATTCCAGTTCGACCGAGTACAAACACGACCTTCACCAATTTGTTAAATGTTGAGCGTTTGAGAATGAGACCTCCAACAGCAACATCTCTCTTAAAAATAAAATGAAGCTGATATGCAGCGCCACCTGTGCACGGCAAATGTGAAGCTTTACTAGTTAAAGTAGAACACTGCAACATTTCATTTAAATCGAAGCATTTCTCACAAAGTTGTGATATTTTTTATTTGGGGTGCTCTTTTTATGGATCGCAGTGTAGTTAATTGTCGTCTGCGATATAGTCATGATTCCTTCACTCAACATTTATTTTGCACACTGTGTTCAATTGTTTTCCTTAGTTAGCCAATTAAAGAACAACTTTAAAAATATTTTGTGTTATCCATATTTGCATAAACGATGGTCTTTTGATGGTACCATCGCGTTAATGGTAGTCGATCTATTGCACAACACCCAACCAAACACCAGTGGCATCTAGCGAGCGGAGTACTGCCCTATAATAACGTTTGTGCAAATTGTTGGAGTCGCCAACTAGAGCAGGTGGATGAACGCGGTGACATGATAATTAGGCAATAGGTCAAACATTTGCCCACAGTCGTAAAAATGCAATGTAATCCGTGCCCTTGTTCGTAATTTCGTAGTTACGTAGTTGTCGAATTTTGATAACCGGCTGTCCTAAATTGATTAGCTCACACCCCAATTTAGGTTAGAAAATAGCATTTGCAAAACGCGAATCACGATTTTTTTCTCTCTTCAATTTTGCTACATATACCCCAGACTGGAGAAAGTTACTAGTTCTAGATGAGAAAAAAATAATCAGCTTTAGAAAATGATTTGTGCGAAAATGAAATTTCGTGTTCGGTTAACCATTAACTACCGTTCGGTTAAACAGTACACAATCGTTTTTACAGCCCCATAATAAAGGCGTAATAAAAAAAATCGAGAGAAACACTTTGCCTACATTGTAGCCGCATAAAAACGGTAGCTCTTTCGTGCGAACAAGAGCATGGATAATTTCTCTTCGTAGACGCGGGACGCGCAACATTTGAATAAGACAAAACTAAAATTGCAGATGTGAAATAAACATGACACTTATACTTGCTAGTCAAACGTTGCCCCGATTCTAACTAAATATGTGATGTTAAATCAACTGTATAAATGAATACATTTTAGAAACATTCACCTGCGGAAACTGATCGCAGTTCTATCACTTGGTTCAGCTTCGGGAACTAAACAACCAGAATTTCGACTGACCAGATGATCAATACTGTCTTATCAACGCCATCTTCTGGGTGCCTAGTGAATTATTATTATTTTTTAATTCAATGAAATGACGGGTCAAGACAGGAAGATTCTGTACCTCTCTCAGTGCTTAGTCACTATATAAATCCCCTACCTTAGTTATCAGGAATTATGAAATACTATTGAATCGGTCTTGATCACCCTGAACGCGCATCACACCTTTGGAAATGTAGACAAAGATGCAGTTGCCAATTACCCCTCCTCGTACTTCCGGATTTATAGTGTGTGTGGTACATCCTCATTATTGTTCGAAAAGTGTTAAGAGAACAAATATTTGCAAGCCAATAATAATAAATCTGATAGTGGACCAATCACATGCTATTTTATCGTATGATTAATTTTTATATTTTACTAGATGGCCCGTCGTGCATTGCTGCGATTCGATAGGATACATTCATTTGCATCCCACTTTTTCCTGCTTTGTCGCTTTCCCGCTTTCCCGTGCTTTGCCGCTTTCCCGCTTTCCCGTGCTTTGCCGCTTTCCCGTGCTTTCCCGCGACGCATGCAAATGTGCTCTGGTGGCGTTAAATGAAACTGTTTACTGTGAGGGGAGGGGGTTCTGAACTGACATCAGCGAGAAGAACAAAAGGGAGAAGAAGGTTGAAGGTTTCTCTGAGTGAGTGGGGGAGCACACTTAGAAGCCAGGTTTGGGGATCGCGATTGATGCGATCTGATGATCGTAGGAGAGAAAAATTTGGCATAGACCATCTCTGGAATGTAGTGAACAAATTCTTAATATTTCATAGTGATCGGATGAATAGTTTGGAATGCATAAAGAACATACAAACCCACAAACACAACCACAAAGCAACAAACATACATTCGCATTTATATATATAGATTTTAAAATCAACTGTAGTCAACCGCACTACAGTCGTTACGTCCCCCTCATGGTGCTTAGGCACTGTGCGAAGAGGAACGACCAGTAACCCGGGATCGAAATTTTCGAGAGCCCATGCCGGGAATCGAACATGGGACCGCCGAAACCACCGTCAGTCGCTAAAGCAACTGGGCTACGACGAGTCGTACTGTTCAATTGTTATGGTAATAAAACAGTCTTATTACCAGAATGAGTAATAGAAAAATCAATTTCATACGATTCACGTAATTCTTGTATTGCGTTTAGACAATTTTCAGCGATCAACTAATCAGTCCGTATCGGACACAGTCGTATATTTTTTCAAGACGTTTTATTCTAGAACCGAGTGCTTTTCATGGCCAAATGAATACGCTGAACAAAAATTCGTGGTTATTATCATGTATGTTTCATATGCAGAACAGTAGCTGGAGGGTGATAACGATGGCGAGACGAAATTTCCGGATGTAGACACAGAAAGAGATTTTTGCGTAGAGTGACTCCAGCTGCCGGCATTGCTTATCGTGCGAAAATCGCTTGGCAATTAGAAAATAGATAAATTAATCTCTCAAAAGTGGCTCATTGACAGCAGTAGCATGCATGATCCGATCGTTGTCTCACTGTTTGAAAGTGGTTTCATTCAGGATCAGCCTTAGTAGATTCCCGTTATATTTCGAGCACTAGATTAAGAGGATAATAACTATGCAAATAAAGAACAATTAACACATTAACCGCCTACCTTTTCTTCACACTTGTAAAATTCATTTGACAATTTTATCGGTCCTTGCACACATTTTAACAACTGTATCTTCTTGAAAAGATAAACGTAATTGGTTGGTCCTCAAAAATACTCAAATATGTCATGCGATAGGAGAAAGAAGATTTAAAAATATGTGTTAACCCACAGAAACAGGCTCAGGGTTTCCCTACAAGAAAACAATAACCTTAAAGTGGGTAAATATTGATGATCAATAAAACAGTAAAAAAGTTGTTCTCCAACTTTGATTCCAACTTTACATATTTAATATGAACGCGATTTTCCAACTAATCTTGGCATTCATATTTCTCTCTTGGAAAATCCAAAAAACATAATTTGGTTGCTAAATTAAAATAATTAACTACATAGTATAATTCTGTTCAAATAAACTTACATATAAACAAATTTATGAAAAGAATGATATCATTTATCATTTTAAAACACCGATAATTTCATGTATTAACAGATACAGTATCTCAACATATTTGCCATTTCCGTAGTGACGTGCTGGTTTCTTAGATCATGAATGATTCAGGTAATTTCCGAGTGAATGCCGACACCCTACAGATAAACATAATTCCGTGTAAATATTTAATCTATCTATAATTTTCCAACAAAAATTACTCAGCACAATGTAATGCCAGTAATTTTGCGGGTAACCTAAATCAAATAGACGCCAAACAGACAATTATGGATAGATCGAGCCCAAAATTGAAACCCCTTCCATTTATCTCCAGTCGCAAGAGGTTAGAATCATTAATCATGAAAATAATGATGATCTCTTAGCGGCGTGGATATAAAAACCTTTAGTCGTACAAGGATACATGATATAGCCAGTTTTAATGTATTTTTACCTCTACACAAAGTTACCCTAGGGCGGGCTGTGCCGAAATAATCGTGAAAGGTAAATTTATACATCTCACATTCGTTTACTTTCACTTTCGCTTACAAACAATTCCGAGAGAGTGCGCCACTCGCTAATCGGATCAAATTATCTGGATTACATGCTCTCGTAACTTATTTAATACATGACATCGCTCACATGTCTTTATAAACGGGACTGGCATGAATTTCGAATGAATGACGTTTATTAGGTTTTTAAAAAAAATAATAATTTATCATCTAGAGTAATTGGAACGATGCATAGTGAGATATCAACTAGACGATGGTTTCGATTCTACTGATGATGACATGTGCACGATTGCACGAAGAGAACTACCTGCATTTTGTAAGTTTAGGTTAAATACGTGTATAATGTAATCCTAAAGTTGATCTGTTTGTTGTATGCGATGCCTCGTAAATGATTGTAATGATCTTTTAATTGCCTATTTAATAGATTAGTGTAATTTGCTTTGCATGCAGTAGAACTAATTCGAATTGTTTTCCAGAGTATTGATACCGAAGTTCAGTGATGCAGAACAAAATATGAATGTGTTCTAATAGTTGCTTAGTGCGGTTGTGGTTGATCTTAATTTCGAATATCTCGGTAGCAAATGTTCGTCCAACCAGAAAATAAATGCTGCTGTGAAGTTACAAAATAAAAATCGAGATTCTCACGTAACATAGGTGGTAGCGCCACCTATGAATCTGCGTATTTTCAAAATAATTTATTAATTTACATTGGAATATGACTGCTGTCACATTATAACGGATGATATGTCACAACCAAAGTTAAACATTGAGATAACAACCAGAATTTTTTTTTCAGAATTTTATTAATCTCTAAACAATTTTTTTAGTGCTCACTCTATGCTGCATGAATATCCCTAATAATAATCCTAAGTTTCAATCTGTCCGTTCAGGAGTTAATGAAATTTTAGCTGCAGAGTTCCTCAAATTTTTAGTCTAGAAACGAAATTTCAGATCCAGATTTTCAGTATTTTTCGATGAATAAGCAATTTAAAGTTTCTTAAAAAAAAACTCTTCGCCAGAAAATTTAAATATGACGTATCCACTTCTCCAAACTGGTGCTGTCGCTATCCCATGCTACCAATGCTGCTAATCATATTTCAATATTTCCTATTTGTAAATCGCTTAATACCTGAGACAGCAATATTTAACAAATTCGGAATAAAATGCTCTAGTGTTTTAAATATATTAGATATTTTTTTGGTTTGAAAAAACTATAAAATAAATTATAAACCAGTGTTTTTACTGCATTGATACCATGACACGGGAAGTAATTGAGTGTTCAAATATTTGAAAAACATTTCGCTGACATGACAGGGACTTTCGAGCGAACCCGGTTAATTTCTCTAGTAAAATTGTAAAATGCATACAAGTTAACTTGAATATAAAGGCATTGGACCATCTACTAAAACGGTAATAAGATATCATTTTCATAACTACAATGACTGTTAATTGAACACGCTCATACCAGGTGCCAGGCCAACCTTGAAAACGAGTATTTAACCTAATAATAATCCGACAGACATTGCCATATTAATCGCAATCAGCACAGACAATCTGAACTATTTCAATATGTCGCATTCGTTAACCATACTCGACAATATAACAGTTAAACCAATTGCCTAATCCGCGATCCTGAATTTTTAATTGCTACGTGAAATAACTACGGTATGACCCTTCAAGCGAGTATAAAGAAAACAACTTGCATTTGTGCGAATTAACAAGGCCAAGTTCAGCCAAATTTCATTCGAAAGACGAAGAACGTTTGCCGTAACTAAATAGAGTGATTAGTCGTTTCAGGTTGAAAATCAGGTAACGGCGTTTCAGATCTTGGATTTCAGACTGGCTATGCACCTGTTCATTCACGCGACGCATTTGTCTTACACAGGTAAGAAAGCGCAACAAAGTAGGTCACCCTAGAATGTTCGATTCCAAATGTCTGCTAAGGGAAGTGGTAGACCCCAAAAATGCAAAAGCGCCTCACATGTTTTGAAACAACCTTATATTATCCAAAGAACCTGACAATTCAACTTTTAAAACTCTTTCTCTTTTCGGTCAAAGCCATCGCATCTCCATTAAAACTTCAGTTAATATTTGGTATGCTTAATCACATTTACCAAATAAAAAATGAGATATTACGAAAGCATGTTGAAATAACAATATCCTAAGCTAACGGTAGATTAATGATAGTAAAAAAATATATCTGGTATGTGCGACTCGTCGTAGCCCAGTTGTTTTACCAACTGACTGTGACTCGGTGGTCCCGGGTTCTATTCCCGGCGCGGGCTCTCGAAAATTTCGATCCCGGGATACTAGTCGTGACCCCTCGCTTAGTGCCTAAGCACCATATAGTGTGCCATATAAGCACATGTAGTGCGGTTGACTACAGTTGATTGTTAAAAAAGAAATTTATAAATTATATTGAATATATTGTACTATTTGATATGAGGTCCCGACAGCGATTCTGACCTAAAACCCCAGTAACCTGACCTGGTAATTTTTCCTAGGTCGTTTTACTTCCATTGTAGAGTGACAATCTATAGCACAAGATCAGCAATTATATTCTTCCTAAGTATGACTAATATAAAGTACAACTCTGTGAATACTGTACAATTGTTTATTATATTCTTGTGTTATTATTGTTTGTATTGACCATCTTATATTATAAAACAATGAAAACTATTTTCTGTTCGAGATATTTCTTACGAACGACTCAGCCAAATTGAATGAAATTTTACCTGCAGACGACGAAATTTTATATCTCAATTTTCAGTATTTTACAATAAATTAACCGATAAGAAATTGTTACTAATCTCACATTCACCTCGATCAAAAAACAAAAAATGGCGTCTCCTCATAAAACGAATGATGTTGTCAATCTCACGTGAAAACAAAGCACACCAGATTACAATTCCAACTACATTCCCGCTTTCCCGTGCTTTGCCACTTTCCTGTGCTTTGTCGCTTTCCCTGTGCTTTGTCGCTTTCCCGTACTTTCCTGCGACACATGCAAATCTATACACAGATTGTGCTCTGGTGGTGTTAAATGAAACTGTTTACTGGGAGGGGAGGGGGGTCTGAACTGACGTCAGCGAGAAGAACAAAAGAGAGAAGAAGGTTGAAGGTTTCTCTGAGTGAGTGGGGGAGCACACCTAGAATTGATTTGGGAATCGCTGGCATACACAAAAGTAAAACAATGTACGATCTGATGATCGTAGGAGAGAAACATTTAACATAAACCTTCTCAGAAATGTAGTGAACAACTTCCCAAAGTTTCATAGTGATAGGATGAATGGTTTAGGAATGCATAAAGAACATACACACAAACCCACAAAGCAACAAACAAACATACATTCGCATTTATATATATAGATTATTCAATATTTTAATTCCGGTTATTATTAACCCAGGCGAAACCAGGTACCCTTCTAGTATCTCTATAATATTCTGGTGTTATTATTGAATTTTTGCTATTTGTTTATTGCACTTGTATATGTACGACTCGTCGTAGCCCAGTTGGTTTAGCGACTGTCTGTGGTTTTGGCGGGCCCGGGTTCTCGGGCTCTCGAAAATTTCGATCCCGGGTACTGGTCGTTCCCCTTCACACAGTGCCTAAGCACCATGAGGGGGACGTAACGCCTGTAGTGCGGTTAACTACAGTTGATTAGGGAATAAAAAAATATGATTTGTTTCATTGTTTGCTGCAAATAAATGGAATAAGTCGGAGGGATCAAATCTTCGTTTTCCATTTAAAAAATATTTACAGAAAGATCAGACAGCACCGAGCATTGTCACCAATCGAGAGCTGTGGTGAAAATACTTTTTATTAAATAATTAATAAGTGTTCCAGTGAAGGCATGGGCAAAGTGATGAATGCGTGTTTGAAGTCTTCGGAATATATCTATTATGCGCATTCTTAGAACATGAGATGCTCAAAAATGACTTTTAAAAGAATAAAATCGAAAGACGGTGATTTCGTCATCCCCTCCCAATAAAATGTCACGCATCAAGAATAAAGTTCTACCTAGCGAGTAAGTGGAGTCAATAGAAACGGAATGAGACAGCAATTTATTTGACGAATGTTCGGCGAATCCCACTCTCTGCAGTGCTGCCAGCGCGATCGGGGGAAATTCCTAAGGTCGTCCAAACCGGGTCGGGCTGTCCGGGCGCGGTACTGTCTGACTGACAACAAAATGGCCGAAAAAGGTCTGCTTACATGTGTTGGCGATTGGGGGTTTGCCTCCGCGCAATATGCAGGGGGTCAGACGGAACTAGACGAGGTCGCCACTCCTCAGCTCAGTGCACAATTAATTCGTCACTGTCGCAATTATGACCGACTACACTTTCCATCGAGAATATAAATTTTTGAAATTGCTATCGGTAGCTCGCTCGGTATACAGTACAGGGTAGCCTAAAACCCCCGTTTCGCTAGATATTTTGATCATAAAATTGCATATATTTAATTAATTCAATTAAAAGTTGGCAAACATGTTGGTCATTCCTTTCTTTATGAATTGACGTTGCGAACGTACAACTTTGTTACGTCATCATTCGAATTCTTTAGGTTCAAAGTGACGCTCACTATACAAGAGCGAAATGCGATTTGGTTTTTCCGTTAAACGAAAAATGTCAGTGCCAGGCAATTTATAAAATAATTTCCGGATAAAAACTGTACGCTAGGTAGCTTGAAGGTGGTCCTGAGTAAAATTGGTGAATGTTGATAACTGCGCACAATGTCCAGAACATTTCAGACGTTGCACAATTGCTAAATTCAGCAGAAATTTTATTTAAACTAGCAGACATTGCAAATAATTAGCAAATTTCATTGTTCATGATCCAAATCATAATCAAAAATTACCCGAAACAAAATGATTAACGAACCAGAGAGGTAATAAACTGTCTAATTTCCGTGCATGCAATTCTCAGTCAAAACAGATACCGTTAAACACAAAATGCAATAGTCATTTTGTTTGGTCATCATTCATTTAAGAGTGTGTAAAATGGCATTAGTTTCCGATACATTTTATCATTTTAAAGATCTATTTTGAATTAACTACTTTTTTTAATCCACCCAGACTTGTATTGCGAGCGTCATTTTGAACCTTAAGAATTCGAATGATGACGTCACGGCCGGAATTGCACGTGCACTAGGTCAATTTATAGAGAAAGGAAAGACCAACATATGTGCCAAATTTGAATGGAATAAATTAAATATTTGATATTTTATGATGAAATTTCTAGCGAAACGTTTTTAGGCCACCCTGTATAATGACCAGTTTCTCCGCACCCGTAAATGCTCGCAATCCGACCCGAAATATAGCCCTCGGATGACAGTAGCAAATGTTTACTGGATTTTGTGTTGACCCGATTTGCAACCATTCGCAATGAGAAGGTGTTTCTCGCTCAAGACCATTCGTCAAACCCATAGACAAGTATAGGCAAGCCATAGGGGACATTATAATTTTAACATTATAATTTTGTATGCTAAGGTATAGATAATAAACGTTTGGCATTTGTTTTCAAAGTACACATACCTCAAAAATTAAAAACTCATTTATTTTACTAATAATTTGAGTTATTCAGTGGATTTAAACCGTACAGATAAAATTATTTGTTAATTTTTTATTCTTATTATCTGTCTACTTTAGTGATTGATGAATATCCAAAATATAATTTTTTGTTCAATAATCTAAAACACCATTATTATGGAGAAAAATTATTGAAATCAGAACCAATGCCACCAAGTTGATTTATCTAACATGTCTGTGTTTGCCGAAGTTGGATAAATTTGTAGTCTCAATTTTCGATTTATCCATGTATGTCATTGGCTAAACCACTTTCTCCTTGCACTCTTCATGCAAGTTACCTTCTGTTTGGCAAAAAAATATAAAGTGCTGCACCTTTAATCATCTAGGCGTGATAATGGGTTATACGCATGTAGTTTGTCCGTTATTGTAGAGGTAAATAATTTATGTTGCGATTATTGCTAGCGGCACGAAAGTGTAATGCCATAAATTTCAAGTACATAAACAAATTCAGAAATGAAACTTTGGTGATGTGCATGCACATATGATAATATTATATTATAAAGTGTTGTTTCGAAAAGCATGGCATATTTACATGACATTGGGCTTTAACAAATATGCGATTGAAAAAAGAAACAATGAAATAAATTATCGGCAACGTAATTAGACTGCGAGAAGTTGTGATTGACTAGCAATACAAGTTATTATGCTAATGTGTATGACGTATCATAAATAATGGTTACAACTGAAGGTTGCGAATTTTATTTACATATTAAATGATAATATTTTGACTAATCGAGTTGAACTCAAAATAAAGTTAGTCCACTAGGATCGAATAAACGATAACCAGTACCTGGAATCGACCCCAGAGTGGTGGTGTCACTTTTTAAATACTTTTCTGGCTATAGGATCTCATGAGGATAATAAATTGAAGCGGCGCCGCCTATAAACAATCGTTAATCACAAAAACTAACTTGGTAATGAGATTCCTGATCATTGCTGGTTTTCTTTCACCCTTGAGACAACGATTATAACTAGTCTAATTTCACGAAACACACAACGATTCTAACGCAAAGTATGCACAGATAGGTAATCTAGACAATTGTTCAAGATGCTCTTTCGTACACTGCAAGAAACAAAATCTCAAATTTGGAGTCATTCGGGATGTGCCACTCAATGCAACAAATTCTGAAACTGTCTTAAAAATAGTCAATGTATTATTTAAAATTTTGTGACATCATATTTAAAATGTATGAAATCAATGGTGCAGGAATAAAAACAACAATACTAAAAAAATGCACGTACCTCCACAGTGCACCACCTAGTGACGATCGTGGAGCACTCACACCACAGAGGTCCCCAAACTGGGGACCACCGTGGCCGCCGGAAAGTGTGGCGCGGCTGGACCACGTCCACCACCTTGCTTATCTTGAGCAAGGTGGCGGTCCACCTCGGAGGTGTGATTCCTCCAACCGAAATAAATTTTCATCTCAGGATTCGGGTCGTCCTCAAAATGCAAGAAATTGTCTAAAATATGTTATATTCCTGTAATTTTTTTGCAGTATAATATATCATACATTTAAAGCCAATTTTTGTCCCACATACAATAATTAAAATTTGTTTCATATCTGAAAATGCAATAGTGTAATTGAGGATTTCGGTTGAAAGTTTAACATTTGAAACACATTTTTTTAAATAGTATGATATATCGTTAACTGTACCATAGTAGAATATAGGCAGCGCCTTAAAAACTAACTATGTACCG
>JAQGBY010001504.1:0-28850 GCA_034698785.1 Mycogona germanica | reverse complement strand
TCGTCCGGTGCTGTCCCGGAGACAACCCCAATTTCATTATGAATTCGTTATGAATTTATTATGAATATTTTATTTTAATATAAAATCATAACAGACAAATGGGATAAATATTTTTTCATACCAGTACTCTGACTAACTTGTTGAGTGTTACTGACAACTGTGGTTTCAAAAATTTCAAAAATTAATGCCGTAAACTATTTTGCCGTCGCATCCTAACATACCAATGTTGATGAATATTGGCGTGAACTGTGTTTCGAAAGTTCCTTGTTCGATTCTCGTTGGCGCTTGCTTAATCGATCCAATGAAAATGCGAATCTCGAAAAGTGAAGATGTAAGAATCATTTTTATTTCAATCATTCGAGCTGGATTGTGCGAATTACAAGGTTCATTTACAAATAATTTAACGTATTATTCTCTTTTTACTTTGAGATGTTCGAAGAATAGCACTGCTCATCAAATGCTTCTGGCAACGGCTGATCCGGCAACATAAAAATCCGGTCCCTAATCAGCAACTCCGAGAATAATAATGATAATAATGAGACCATTTCCATGCATGCTCGCGCTGGAACACGTTGTACAACACCGGAGCTAGACGCGAGCGCCTAGGCAGCTGTTCGGAGCAAATAAAATGTCGCTGGGTGTCGACAGCGAAGAGAAAAAGGTTGGCACTTTATGGTTCCACCGTGTACTTGCGAGCCGAGAGAAACAAATAAGCTTTAATTTTCGCCGATAGAAAGACGTAGTATTCGCTCGCGAGTTGAGAAGAGCGCAATATCTGTGCGAAAGGCCCCAGTCTTCGGAGGAGATGCTCGCTATAGATGGCAAAGATCCGCTAACCGAACACAAAAATCTAACCCAAAACATGGTTGTCGACGTCAGGACTACCAATGACTGACGATGCAGACGGGAAATGCGACATAAATGAGGACCCAGTGCGTCACATTAAAATGGCATCGCGCCAGTCCTTGCGCCAATTTCGCCAAAACGAAGATGCTCTTTGATTCAATCAATGTGCGAATCCTTGGCGCAACCGCTTAATTCGTCTTCCTCTTACAACCCCGCCCCCACACTTCTTCCCACCACTTCTTCCAGTCCGTGACTATGCACAAGAGACACACTGCTTATATACGAAGCAACATTAAGTGATAAATCCAATTATCACGTCGGTTCTGCGGAACGTCAAAACACCGCATTCTTTAATAAATAAATAAATAAAAAAGTCACATTTCCATTTAATTAAATCTCAGAATGCAATCGCGAGAGTAAATCTATCATATTTTGTGACGTCACAAACATACCGCAAAAATCCTATTCCGCAAATCTTGGAATAGAGCACATTTAAATATTCCCATATCAAATACGGCACATCTACTCGTATGTGTGTTAAAGATAACGACATTTTTTGAAACATTTTAAATTTTGACGTCACACATATCTCCCAAAATGGAGAGTTCTAAAAGCTTTACTTAAATCTTTAACCCACGTAAGTAGGGGGGGGGTTGAGATTCAATGGGGGAGTAGTGAATCAAGAAAATGAGAACTGATTCTGCTAACAGGGTGCTCAAGAAACCACAGATAGAACGCAAATTTTGTCATGACGATGGAAGTACCAGATTTAATCGAGTTTAATCCAGAATCTGAACATAATTTCGATTCAGTTGTTCGATAATTCTAATCATTAGACACAATATGGACAAAGAAAGATTTATTAATTAAAATAGCGAATTCTTTTGTATCTCTAAGTACGCATTTCTAATCTAAAATTTCACAATTATTCAATGCTTGATGCGTAATGTTGGTCAAACGTTTAATTTTAAAAATAAAGATGTTGCGTCTGATCTCTTATTCTTACGTCAACTTTATTACAGTATTGTATAGACATGGTTGCAGACAGCTGCTGGCTTCACGAAGGCTTCCTCAGTCTATGGACGTCGCTGCAGAGTTCACGGGCATCGGCAAAAGTGAGTCCGAAACGAAGCGGACGTGACGTCCTCATCACTAACAACCGGGGAGTGGAGTGGATAAAAGGAAAAAGGCCATCTACATGGGTACGAACGCTCACGTCGAAGAAGTGGGCTCGTCTATGAAGAGATATTGATGGATCAGGCGAGAACGGCGCTGGAGCTGACGGAGAGAAAATGGGTAAAGTGAGGTTTTGTGCGATGCTAGCGGATTGGACGGAGTGACGCCATACTAGAGAGAGAGATGGAGCGGACAAATCACGAGATAGGCTTCCAATCTGCCGCTAAAATACGATACGAACTCCACCAACGGTGAAAGCGCGCACTAATAGTATTGAGTGCTCGAGCGGCCGCAAGTGATTATCCGAATCCGCATTGAAATTGGCCACGTTTATTCAGTGATTTCTCAAATAAGATGATGCGTTATCTAATATTTAAAATGTTTGCTATATAAGGAGACTGTTCAGCCGAGTCTAGCCTAGGTCTGACATAGGTAGGGATCTTTAAGGTTCCATACATTTACTTTCTTTCCGAAGGAACTCGATGCGTCGACTTCTCAATTCTAATTCTCAATTCAATCAACTGTAGTCAACCGCACTACAGGCGTTACGTCCCCTCATGGTGCTTAGGCACTATGCGAGGGGATCGAAATTTTCGAGAGTCCGCGCCGGGAATCGAACCCGGGACCGCCGAGCCACAGTCAGTCGTTAAACTAACTAGGCTACTGATAGATAACTGGTTGTCCTTACTTTAGATGTCTGATGTCAAGACTCTGATCTATTATGGTGGTACTACTACTGCCACTGCCATTTGCATAAAACTGTAACAAAAATCAATTTTTATTTTGAATAATAGTTTTATATTTGTTTTTGAGACTAATTAGTTGAACATCTTCGATACAGTGAATTACATTATAAAATAAAATATTCATAATAAATTCATAACAAATTCATAATGAAATAGGGGTTGTCTCCGGGAGAGCATCTTACGAAAAAATAAAATAATAGAAAACACTCTATTATAGAGTGTTTTCTATTATTTTTTATTAGTTTCTCGCCGACTGTGGTCGTCTTTTTCCCGGAGACAACTCCTATTTCATTATGAATTTGTTATGAATTTATTATGAATATTTTATTTTATTATATTTTAATTACGACTTTGTATCTTATATACTTATATTGTTTAAACAGTGAAATACATTTACATCCAACTACAACATTGCCAACGGTCAATGAGAGATTGCATTTTCTACTTGCATCATTGATAAATTAAGAAATAAAAGAAATAATAAATATAATTAGAAATAACAGCACCAAAATTATCATAGAAAAACTGTAATCATTAGTGACATCAATACTAATTGTTATTCATTTATTTGTCATTGATCTTAACTCACAAATCCGTGTCTCCAACTTCATCACATTGAAACTACTACTCAAGATTATTTTCGTAATAATAATGTCATATGAATCGAGTGATGGTTATTACAGGCAGCGTTTAAAATTACCCTACACGAAAAATATGTGTAAAGGTCGACGATGTCCCGTGTTTGTTCTCGTATGCTTAAATATTTTCGTAATGCTGAAAGATATGATTTATGTCATATTTGTCGTATTTATCATTAAGTGTCATGTTTATTTGCAAGTCGTACCGTTTTTCTGGATGTCGTTTAGTTTGTTGAAGCATCTCCTGCTATCATAACTTCAGTCAAATACGACAGGCATTTATTTCAGGCCAATGGTTGGTAACATTTAGTGATAAAGCGAATCCACTCAAAATTTGTCTTGTTTGGAGTATTATTGCTACATCTAAAAATGTAGCCATCCGCGAAACGTGGCAATACTATCTCGCAGTTAGAAAAAAAAATTACTACTGTAAAAACGCAAGTGTCACCAACACATTACGTTGTGAGTCTACCGCGATCCGACTGGAAATGACAGAGCCCCCAAAAGAAAAAAACACATACACACAATCCACGGTTGATGGCCGGTGTACAAAAAAAAACTAGCAAGACGATTCTGTAATTCTGGAAGCAGAGAAAAAAGAGAGGTGGCCGACATATATCTTTTGACGAGACAGTGATTCAATATTGGATAAACGCCACAAGCCGAAAATGGAGCGAAGACTTTGTCCAACCACAGCTTAGTGTGTGATGAGTTTTCACATACAATTTTCAAAAACAATGTTCAAAATTCTTAAAATGCAATATTTCAAAATTCAAAATTTGATACCAAACAATATACAGTAGTCTACGTAGCACACATCGTGGAATTAGGGAATCAACGAATCAATTTCCTGATTTTTCTCTGGATATTTATGGAACATCAAAGTGATACTACAGTTTTGTTAGACGAAGTTCTTTAATCAAAATATTGTTCCAGTATTGTTTTCGAACGGTGTGAAATCTTTGAAAAATGAGATTGAAAATTATTTTGTTTAGTCGAGAGGTTCTAACGGGAATTGGAGAGTTCAAGTCTTGCAGACTGAATTATCGCCGCCATCAACGTCAGCGTATAGGTATAGCATAGGCCGAGTTGCGAAGAGCCGGAACTCCGACGGCGCCTTAATTGGATGAACAAAGAATGATTTTTTTTCTCGGTATCAATTGTTATCAAAACACCTAGCGGCCGACCTCTTGCCTAGTCCAATATACCGTACATGTACGCGCGTCTACGGCGTAATGCTTCCGCGTCGATTGGCGTTGTCCCGTATATAGTTCACGTCGGGGCCTGTCTTGGCAATTACTTTTGCGCTACAAGTTCATAATTGAGATCGGTTGAAGGCCAGTCATCCAGCCATCCCGAAAGGCGTGCTGTACATACGAGATAAGCTATGTGGAAGATACGGGAGCGAAATCGGGCGCGTTCGCTGTTGGAGAACTGAACTATAGACACAGGGTCGGTTTCGAAACACCGGAAGAAAAATTTGTGGACTCGGTTAGATGATTTCTTATTAAGTTGTCGTTACAGCTACGGCATCCAATTAGGCACTTGACAGCTGCTACGCATTTACCTTTGCACACGAGACGAGGCAACAACGTAATAATTTCTGAAATTAATTTCCAAATTATCCAAATTTCCAAAATTAATGACATAAAATAATCATAATAAATTCATAACGAATTCATAATGAAATAGTCTCCGGGACAGCACCGGACGAAATGAATTCGTTATGAATTTATTATGATTATTTTATTATATTTCATCGTACGATTTTGCATCTTACCCTTTTTTAAAATTAATGACGGTTAAGACAATTATGTAACTGATCTATTTTCAAACAAACATTCAAAATATATATTATCCTTTCATATACTCGAGTATATTTACATTTGTTGAATCAGCGTTTATTATCACACAAGTCAGTTGCAATTATTTGTGTACTTGTAATGATGTTCTTTTTCACTTTTTTACCGCTTTTTTATTCTTTTTTTAATCTGACTGTTTCCACGCTTACTTTCGAACGGTTTGACGAAATTGCATAATATTTGAGCTGTAATGAATTACTCAAATTTGTAGTGAAGTCCAAGTTATTTCAGATCTCGATTTATTTTTCAATAAATTAGCCTTTTAAAGTTTCTTAAAGAACAACCTTTCGCCAGAAAATTCAAATATGGCGTCTCCACTTCAGCAAAATGGCGCTGTCGCTATCACGTGCTACCAATGCTGCCAGTGATATTCCCATATTTTCTATTTGTAAATAGTTTAATACCTGAGACAACTATTTAACAAATTCTGAATAAAATGATTTTGTGTTTTACACAGATTAGATATTTAAATTGTCAAGCGTTTGAAAGCACTATAAAATAAATTAAAATCAAGTGTTGCTACGTCATTGATATGGCACGTGAGGGATCGGGGTTTTAAAATATTTGAAAAACATATATCTCTCATGACGGGGACTTTCGAGCAAAGCAGGGCAGTTTCTCTTATTAATTTATATTTAAACCTATATTAAAATAATACTTGAAACGTCGCAGCTAATGCAATAGAACAAGCGTGACTATGTTTAGGTGCGAGATTTAAATACACAACTAATAGGCGTAAAACATGAAAGAGCAAAGATGTCTAGAGCTGCAAATACGCGTATAAATTAGTGGGTATAATACAGTATGGTTCAACGTTTTTCAGGTCCGGGATTAATGACGTAAAGAAAATTTATAATTTATGTTCGCTCTCCCGTTTTTTGGGCCGACACGCCGAGCAGGACCCCAAAGATATCCTATTAAAGTAATCTCGAGATGCGTCTAGTGAAGTGTGTGTGTGTGTGCGTGTGTGCGTGCGTGCGACCTTAATTTCTTTGTTGGCTTTCGATGTCGCGCACTCGAAAGTGCAGCGACTCAAGATATTGATAAGAAAGTTTCACCCGTTTCACGAACCTCGCGAGCGTTACCAGCGCGAGACGTCAGCCCGGGCTTCCGAAAAGAGTGGGAGGACAACATGGGCGCCAGCCCAGGACACAGGTTACTGAGAAATACTGGCGAAACTATCACCAATTCTTAATATTAACACTTGCAGATAAGTAAAAGGATTGATAAACTGTTACAAAATAGCCATACACTTTTATTTATTTATGAAAAAAGGAAAGAAATTTCGAAAGCAGCAAACGTCCATTCAGTTCTGACGATTTTCAAATAAGTTAAAGTAACATTATTATTTTATTAGAAAGCAAAACAGAAATTCTGCAGCATCATATTGTAATCTAATATTACATCACCTATTTATTGTAAATTCATACAATGGAAAGATGCGTCTCTTAATATTTAAGTGCATTTCCCCATAAATGTTATTCTGGGATCACATGTAATCCCAGATCACATTTCTGGGATCACAGGATTCTGGTAATATCTTTCAGTAAATCTTTCACGGTATTGATGCAATTTTTAATTTTTTTTATACCTTTTATATTTATTGTTCTGCGATGAACAAGAAATTTTAAGGCAATTCATGTAATTTTTGTGTTTCTTTTAAATGTTCCATCGAATCGTAACAGCTTCTTGAAAGATGATACCTTAAATACTTCTGAAATGAAATTTCGACATCCCGGCACGATCTTGCACAATATTTAGATAGAACTTAAAGAAGTGTAAAGTGTTTTATTATAATTAGTCATTTTAAAATATCAATTATAATTTTAAAGCATCGTACCTAACCGGAAATGAAAATGTTTTTTTTATAGAGAAGTACAGTACAGCGAATAATAAAATGTCAGCTAACTCATGTGACATTATAGCTGCCGATTTCTTCAAAAAAATGAAATGTATAGACGAGCAGGAAGCGAGCTCAATTTTTCATTGTTGTCCCGGGCGACTATTTATCTAAAGACGACCCCGACGTCAGCCAATCAATAAATATGTGTGAATAGCGCTCTCGCACTAAACTGAGCGCTCTCGGAAAAGCCCGACTACGCTCCGCAAAATTGGCAGGCGATGACGTTCGTGCGTCGAATTCCAAATTCATATTCGACACAGAGTGTCGCAATCATGTTCCAGTGGCGGGTGGGGAGGGAAGGGGGGTGGGGTAAGAGCACAGTTATCCGCACTTATATATAATTAATGGCGGTCACAGAAAAAAGATGGCCGCCGCCATCCTATAATCTTTTTCACCGCCCATTTGTATTCAGTCAATAACATCTGTCATGACAGATAGGCAATGTAATATTTTTGGGGAAACCTTGTTGTATGTGCACAAGTGGACGACGAGCTGGCGAGGCTCCATAAATAAAAATAATAAACTGAATTTTGTGAAACGTCACCCTTATTCCTTCGTCAAAACCCAAAAAGATTTAGAAAAATTTATGGAGCCTCGTCAGCTCGTCGTCGATTTTCCACGGTTCTGTTCCGTGCTCGTTCTTAACTTCTTAACTTTGATCTTCATCGTCGACCTTTTACATATTTTTTGTGTGTGGTTGATTATTTTAAGGCGCTGCCTATAGTAGCCATCACCCCGATTAACATGCCTTATGCCTGTTGTATTAGTATTACAAAAATTGGATTACAGAATTTAATGTCAATATTTTTTCTTTCTGCTCTATGATGTCAAATATTTTCTTAAACTGTGTTTCTTCCTAAGAGTCAGAAAACAAATTCGATATATGATGTGATATGCGAGAAATTTTCGTATATCTCAGAAAAATGACTAAAAGAAATTCAATCAACCAGCAATCTTTATTTACCATATTTCAATCCTTCAACAATGGCGAATGCAGCAATCTACTCGAACATGGAATATAAATTTCGTGTAATTCGCTGTTTCATTATGCCTTAAAAGGATTTTCCGCATTCAGCATTTGTGCATTCAAGACATTTTGTATTTACAGCGGTGACATTGCGCAGGAAGCTATTTGGAAAGATAAGAAAAATAAACCTCTTTCTAACGAAACATTGTATAAAGCCTCCAGTTCTTCTGGCTCGTATTACAGACGTTTTCTCTTAGCTCTTTCAGACGTCGTTGTCGTTGACGCCGCATGGTCGAATAATAGACAAATTAACTTGGAGGGAAACGACACAAATAAAGATATAAAATTTCGCGTCAACAGTTCTTCGCAATGTATTTTTTAGCGGTTGGAAGATTTCTCTTGCTACGATGCTTCATAATTGGAGGCATCCATTTAAAAAAAAAGCCTTATTTTTTTAGCCAGTCCATCAAGAAACCCGACTTTTGTCTTCCAGACTGCACCCTCTAACACCAAGGACGCTAATTTACTACACAATAAATCCAAAGAAAGCAAAGAGTAAGGTCACTACAAAAATCTTCAGAAGCGTTGCTGCCGCATTGTTTTTTTTAGCTACTTATGACTATGTATTTTTAATAACTTAATAATGACTAATGTCTGCATTGCTACGACGATGAGCGAAAATAAAGTATCTTAATATAGGAGGCTTGAAATATTCTATTTCATTTAAAATATTGCTTCTAAAAGGAACATTTAATAAAACTCCAAGTATAAATACTGCGAGTTTCAGAGGACTATCTCAAAAATAAAATCGGTAGACCATAAAAATTTACTATTTTTCCCCCCATAACAAATGTCTTTCTCATCTTTTATCTTCCCCTTGCATAAAACTGTAACAAAAACAATTTTTATTTTTAATAATTGTTATATATTTGTTGTTAAGAATATTTAGATGAACATCTTTGATACAGTGAATTACATTTACATCGAACTATAACTTTGTCTTGTAGAGGATACATTATAGATTGCATTTTCTACTTACATCATTGATAAATTAAGAAATAAAAGAAATAATAAATATAATTAGAAATAACAGCACCATTGGTGACATCAATACTTATTGTTATTCATTTATTTGTCATTGATCGTAACTCACAAACCCAAATAGCCTACTTCCGGATATACGTGATGTTTGTCGCCGCAAAATAGGCTATTCTATTTATAGAAACAAAAACAAAAAATGCGTGTTCATCGTACGATACCAAAACAGCAACACTTTTACCGATACAAATAATCTCTACATCTGTTCCTCTTATCGACGCGGCCATAAACTAACGTTGCAGGCCAGGAATGCTCTCTCACTCTCATCTATAGCCGAGCGCATCTTTCGCTCCCCATTTCTGCCCTCCTCCCACACAATCTCAGTAACAATGCGCCTTTTTATACTTGCGTGTCCGTTGAATTATTCAGAATATGGGATTTCATCTTGTCAAATCATTTTGCATTTTGAATGGATCGAATTCCGGCGGGGATCGAACGTGGACCACCGACACCGGCGTCAGCAGCAGTATTATTCACAGTACAACGCGCGCCAGAAACATCGATGCAGACTAGGCATGAACCTACGGAGACCCTGAGCACGACGTCAAAGTCAGATCTACATGATGAATCTTTTTTCCTGTCACATGTTTGGTCGATTAGAGAAGGCGAACGTCGCTTCAGGGGTCTCTTATGCGATCTTACGAAACCATCCTGTGATCGATTCACTGTTACACGTTTGTTTGATTCGAACTTGCGATCATTTTACTCTAGATGTTTGTCCTAAAATATTTGTGCTTTAGTGCTAAACAAATTTCATTTTTTTTTTAAAGTTTCAACATAGATTGTTTTATTATGCTCATCATTCTGAGACCACATGCGCGATGTTGAAATGGAGTTTAATCAATGGAACTCACAAGTTTGACATATAAGAAAATGTGGTCACCGCGTAATTCTATTAATAAAAAATTTGCCAGTGCGTGAAATTTGTCTCGCAACATTCTTAATGAATGCTGATAAGCTGAAAAGAAATTCTATAAGTGTTTACAATGTGTTGTGTGCACGATGTGTGTTCGCGCAGGAACATTTAGCCGATTGACAAATGTGACTTGTCACACTAATTTAGGCGATATCAACGTATCTGCTTTAATTAAAAAGAAATCAAATGCTTGTCGTATTTCTCTGCTGAATAATTCATCGTGTAAACACCCTTTACCACGCCACTCCTTACCACCAGATAATTTGAAAAGCACCGAACTGGATACTGAGTAATCATGTCGCGAATCATTCGCTTCAGATCATTTACTTCACTTGGCGACGTGTTTAATGGTTGACCATAATCTATCTGCAAATATTTTTATTCGAGCACGACATGATCAACAGCTGAACATTACGTGCTTTCGGGGTTATTTTCTGCAGCATATTCGACAAGTCTCTTCACCCCGGAATTATTATATCGATAGGGCTGTCCCGCAATGCACGATGTTTTGAGTGATTGCCAACGCTCGGGGTGACTACTCTAGAACGTTGGTGATTGTTAAGGAGGGTTGCCAGCTTTCTCAAAACCCCAAATGGGCGACCTAGTAATATTTATTCACTTCCCTTTCGAAAGAAGGCGTGCTTAGGAATTTCTCTCGCCCGAAAACTTCCGAAGGTGTTGGTCGTGATTGAATCGGCGATCACTAGGCATAAATTCAATAGGCATAAAATCAATCACGCTTCCAATACTAATTTGTCCGTAAACAGGGAATTATTTGCAAGTTCAAAGGTGTCCGAATATCGCTGCAATAATATAATCGCCATTACTTGATATTTATTGATGTATTAAGAAATTTCAAGATTGACATTTCTTATTTATTTACATTGGGTCCTGGTTCTCAGGAGGACGGAAACACGGCAGCGGTGCCAAGAGAAATCCGGGTAAACACGATGCATTGTCGACACAAAGGATAGATAGGCACTGTGAATATCGACAACATCGGCAGATAGACACACACACAAAAAAATAAGGAGGAAGGGGGGGGGGAGGGGAGAAGAGTGGCTGTCAGCGAAATCTATCGCTGACGGTCATTCGATCCACACATCAGGTGGACGATGTCTTTAGGTCGAAAATTTGCCACCTACAATCACCCTGAGACCACAAAAAAACATATCTGCAGACATCAAAAAATTAGCTCAATAAAAACCGAAGTGTGTGACAGTTGAAGAGGGACACTCGTCACTTGATTCGCTCGATATTCACTATGTAAGGGCACTCGATGTTCTAACGTAAATGTCTTGGTCATTTTAAAAAATTGTTATGATTAGAATGATTTGATCTCAAGAAGATATTAGACAGCGCAACTGGATACTGTGAATCATTCGTAAATTATTTAATTCGTTTAAACCAAATCTCGTGTAATCTTTTTCTATTTTTTTATCTCTAACAGTCATTACACTACCCTTAGGTTAATTCTGATCCGACTTCGTTCGGTTGGTCAAAACCGGTTTTCATACGCGAGCTCATGTCTAGTGAGACTGATGAAAATAGCATGCGACATCTGCGAATATTTTACTTTTAATAAACGCATTATTGTGTCACTCAATAACGCTGAGAGCATTTTCGCTGTCAGCGAACAAGAACGACGTGTCATATTATACGGAAATGGCGATGCAATAGGGGGGCTTATCCTCAGAGTATGAATGACGTCTGCTATGCACAACGCATACATGTATAGGCAAATGGGTCGACTGTTCTCGTAGGCTGTACATTCGAGCCGCCGTCTACATTCACGGAAGTGTATTTAATGCGAATTCAAAACCGTTAGCGGCCAAAAAATATTAATTGCCTGCCGATCAATAATAACAGTGACAAGTGTGGGTCGCAGATAATGCAGAAGTAGTGAATTTGTTTCATACAAATGATGTCGTTCAGATGCATTGCCAAATGCAGAATATGGAGTTGAACTGAAAAACTGATATCACATAAGTTTTTCCAGTAAAAAAGCACACAACTATCTTTTTTATTATTGTTTTGTTCTATATTGTACAATGCATTGGATACACTTTACAACCAGCACACTTTTGCAGGAAAGAATGATTCTGTAAAATTAATTTGATGCTTTTTATTAATTTTTATTTGACCAGGACACTTGCGGATTAGGTCTCAAGACACCTCTGGACAAACGAATAAAAAATCTCAACTAAATTGTTACTTTATTGTGTTGCATTGAGCAACATCCGGATGGCGCAGCTAGAAAAATCAATACAGATGAACCGATATGGACAGCGAAAATGTCTTCTAAGGACGGATCTTTCAATCGATCAGAACAGTGATGCCATCAAAAGTCAAAAGGATTAACTTCAGAAGCCGTTACGAACCACACCACTGCATTAGCAACGTCGGTTTGGCCACCAAAAATACGGTTTCCTGCTATTTTAAAAGACGAACTGTTCAGTTTTTCGCTCACACGATTATTTGGAATCTGTCGGGGAGAGTCGCAGAATCAGAACTTTGCATATAGAACTGATGTTTGAAGCGATCCTAGCGGCGAGCATTACGTCACAATTGCTGTAGGGATTGGTTGTGCGCTGCCGAGGTCACATACCACAACAATAACCAAAAGTGCTACAAAATCTCGGCATCAAAGGTTACTCTGATGGCGATTGATACCATTGACATGATGAACCAGGATCCCAATTTTCTTGCATGGCCTTCAACGAAGTTCAGTTAAATGAACACCAAAAATGAGTTGGAACGCGGAAGTTATTTTTATCATTCACTAACTAAGCACTATCGCATGTTCATTTCATTGGTCCATAAATGTACTTGAGGTTTTAAACCAAATCTGACTCGATTTCTTGAAGAAGCAATTGGTGGGCACCGTGATAAGCGGATAAAGGGAGCGATATTCTCGCTGCAGCTGGGCTTCCATAAATTGTATGTACTACCACGAGGCTGTGACTCAGGAGGTGTTAATTGCCTGTATGTGTGTATTGTTGCCGCTGGCCATGCAATGCAGACTGATGGTCAGAAGTCGCGCCGGTCAGCAGGAAATTAGTTTCAATGGGCAAACAACGTGACCGCGCCGTCGCACCAGCTGAATAATGACAAATCCGCCGGGAATGAAATGCGACGGGTTCTCTCTCTCCTACTAACAGTGCCGTTAGCCCCATTGTACATGACGTCCTTCAATTCACACTTTCATTTGGCTCCATGTGGCTCGCGACAATTCAAGAGTGTCGTCGAATTACGAGAAAAAGGGCTTGACTCCATGTTCGAAGAAACTCGTTGATATTGTTTATTACGTCTATTTTTAATAGAACAACTTTATAAGTTACTGTTCATTATCTAATGGACACTGTATTTTTTGCGCCGAAATCGTCACTCGTACTGATGCCAGACAAAATGATGATGGTCTGTGTCATTAGGATATCAACTAAGCGTATCAAACGTTTAACAATTTAAAACGCGATTTAGTTGAAACAGTATTTCCTTCTTAATTATTGAAATAATATAAATAGAAAACACTTTGAAATTCGGGAAATGCTATTATATATGTATTTACCAGATCTGGCGGGGATAAAAGTCAAGCGGCAGTACGAATAAATAAATATTTATGGAATCTATTTTTGGCGCCCTTGATATCCGATTTCGAGCAGCTGGGATAAATAAATTATTTTTTTTAATGTAAATTTATCTTTTCTCTACACAGTTTAAATTGGTCTGACAATGTTTGGATAAGTTAAAACGGCGCTGCGAATTTTTCCAAACGTCTGTTTCCATTGTGATCCTATGGGAGAAAACTGTTGTTTGGGGCTAAGTTAGAGGCTTAGCATCGGTTTTCGTTTCGTGCAACTTAATTCAGAATCCTAGAATTATTGAAGCATGGCAACGTTATTTCGGTTAGCAAAACAAAACATTTTTATTTTTTAATTCTATCGACACAACTATCTAAATTTGAGTTTAAAAGTGCGTACGCAGTGCATAGCTCCACTTATACTAAGGCATAAAAACACCGTAATGAACCGCACGATATTTAAAATTAGGTATTTTGGATTTTGGTGATAAAATAGATCATCGATCATTTCCAGTTTGTGAACACTTCCCATTGGCGAATAATTAGATTTCAACTTTTTTCGTATAAATGAACTCTGCCAGCAATTTTTTATTTTAATAAAAAAGAAACCCAGATCGAACGGCCAAAGAAAATATATCGGTTTATGTATTTGGGGGACATTCTCAGAATGCCATACTTGCGTTGTCGCTGGAATTCTTTGGCGGTTCACCAGGGCGCCCTACAGATGTATAAATACATGAGCTCGGGTAATTGAAAAAAAGACTCGGACTTAGAGGTAATGTCCCACTAAATGGCTTAGTGCTTAGTCAACGGCGCAGGAGTGTGGAGACATTTCCTCTCGCGTTCTATAGATGGCCACTTGGCTGTTACGGAATTTTTTTTTCTTCATCTCCCCCGCCCCCACTGATCTCTGTCCCGGCTCCTCGTTTCTTACTCCGCCTTCTCCACTTGTTTCTCTCTCCCCCCCCCCACCATCTTTTGCCACCAATTTAAACCGAAGAGGATGATATGATGACCGACCATTTCGGTGGAGGATCTGACGCCCGGAGGTGTCTCAGTCGCCTGAATGGGTTTCGCCCATTTGACCGCGCTATATAAACTTACGACGCCATAACGTCAGGCGCGCCCCCTGGCGGCCTTAGTCGACCAACGCCACGACCAAATCCATCACGTGAGAACGAATGATTTCGTCAAATCTCTGGCGACCTTTCGTTGTTGACAGACAAACGATGTCAAGCGTTACAACCGATTCTCAATAGATCATCGCCCACTCAAACAAAAGATAAAACATATCTTAAAATTGATGCATGTTTTTGAAGTGCTGCTATGCAACTACAGTGAATGAACTCGTCGGAGGGTCGCGTATGACTTTCAAAACCTTCTGATGTTTTATCTATGTGGATTTATAGGAAACAACTGCAATCTCGTATGCCGTGGATCGTGAACAGGTGCGACGAACAGAAAAGCGACAACGCTGTACGACTTTCCCATAGATGATCAATTCTTTTTGTCAAACTTTTAAACGAATTTTCGCATTTAAAGGATTTTTCCAACAATCCTCTCTGCCGAGAGACCTATCACACGAATCCACAGTCAATCGCGTAACGCGCATTAATTAGAAAATAGATGTTCTCGTTACACATTATAATGATTGGAGTTTCGCTCGCGGCTTTAAGAAGCGCGAATTTCTTTCAGTCGGTCTTCAGAAATATTCCACGCCGTACAGCCGCATCACCGGCTCATTTGATATGCTGACACTCTTCGTAGCACCTGAATCGAATTATCCAGATGTATTGAATATATGAGCTTGACGAACAGCGCTAATCGAATTAATCGATTTCGAGCGGCATCCGCAGCAACAGAGTACGCTGAACGCGCTAAACCGCCTCTAAAGTCAATTTATCGATTTAATTTGTAGCACACACATACACACACATACATGTATATGAAAACGCGGAGACAGGCGACACCATTATAAATAGGGCAGAAGCACCCATATCTTCAAATATTGTAGAAACCAAAGAGGTGAACTGCTAGAAGTCAGTTGAGCCAGCCTATGGCGATCGAAGGTCTTAGGCCAACAAAATTCCAATTATAATAAATCCGAAGTTCAACATACAACTATAGAAAGGTGCTTTTACATGGCACACTTAAAAATCCTAAATAGTAGAATGGAAGCCGATGGTAGTAATAATAAATATTTAAAATGATTGATCGACTGCCAGAAGCTTGGTAGCAATTTAATTGGCAAGAAATTTAATTTCTTGAGTAGTGACGAAACTGTAGTCATTTATCATTGTGTTTCGCAAATCTACAAATTTTCTATTTCCTGAAGATCAGAAGTAAACGTTGTTTATAGACGATCTTATTGTCGACTCTAGATTGCAGTTACAATTATTTGTTACAAGCAAAAGTGTTTGTTTGAATAAAATTGAGCTGGTATCCAGGAAAAACGTTCCATAACTAGCTGAACAGACCTGACTTTCGGAATTACACAAAACTGACCTTTTCGGCGGAATTTGTGAAAAAATTAGTGCCATTTGAATACAATTTATTTTTCAAAGTCACTTGCAGTCACATGCCAAATGAGAAAATGTAAACTACCAAGAGATAAAAAGCACATCGTCCATTTTTTAGGCGAGTACATCCGTAAAATATCTGAAGGAAGATTTGATAACAGAAAAATGCTGGCTGCCTCCATTAATGTAGCAGATGCGAAAGAATACAAAAACTCTATAGAAATGTGCTGCTAAATTGACAAGGCGGCGCCGTGGTTGTCGTCATGTCTGCAACCCAGCATAATGATACGAGGTTTCTTTATGACAGAACGACAAAAAAGAAACTCACACGAATGCTCAATCCGTTTTTATTCCATATATGTTTGCAACGCAAGGAGGTTTTCAACCGTCCATTTTCTGTCTGCTTTAAACCAGCAAACACAGATCCATTCAGATTTGAACTAGAAAAAGAACCATCCCACTTTATTCGGAGAGGATTGCACTTTAAAGCGTTTCTCCATTCAAGCAAAATTAATTAACTCCAATTAACTTACTTGCCACTACCGTCTCATAGAACCACAAGCATTATGTTTGCAATGCTTTGTTATTCAATTTGAGTAGAACATATATTTTTGTAATCTTGAAATTGAACATGTGTCCCAAATTTGACTGCGCATTTGGAATATGGACGGGAAAAGGGGCGTCAATTTGTGAATCACTGATCTAGTCGGGTCGGGGGATGAACGCTGCGACGGTCGTGTGGTCGTTTTATTATGTTTACCCCAATTCCCCTGGTTTAAAGAAGACAGAGAGAGAGAGAGAGAGAGAGAAAAGAGTAGAAGCTACCCGGTACCCCCACATTTCCACAACTGATTAAGGCGCGAAGGCGCACTAGGAACGGTATCACTCACTCAAACATAAACGGATGCTCACTTCGGGCGGCAAACCGACGCCGGGTGCGAAATTTTATTCCGCTTTTCCATCCCACCCCCACTTTCTTTCTTTTATCGGAAAAAGAATAAAAAAGGCACGTGATAAGAAAAGTGAAAAGCAAAAGAGCGTATACACTTCTGGGCAATTCCGCGGGCTGTAAAACAACGAAATACTATAAACAAACACAATCAGAATTCTATTTCGGACTCGAAATAACTTGAAAATGCAAGCAGGCACGCAGGCGGCACAGCCAATATTCAGATGTTGGATCCGGTTCCAGAAAACTCAAACGCCTGCACTTACACTTCTTTTCGATGGTGACTTTCTGAAGGAGTTAAATTTGTTTAAATAAGTTTGATGTTGAAGTCAAACAACAATTTTTGCGATTTAATTCTGATGAGCTTCTAAATATTGCTATCAGCAATGTGGAAGCTTATAAAATTCGCGTTTTGTGAAGTTTATGTATTTTTCTAAAACGTTGCAAAAGAATTCATCTCTCGAAAACATGACGTCGTGACTCTTTTAAACTAATCTGATGATTTTGTCGAATTTTGAACTATACTGCTTATTATTTTTATTTAATATCGGCATAGATTACCGAATAGATTGAATATCAATTTTTGTTTAAATTACCCAACTTTATCACCCAACTACACCTACGCATTTACTGCGAAGGTACTAAGACATTTATGTGTGATAAGTGAGCAATTGTAATAAACAATATAAGTATATAAGAGGCAAAGTCGTACTTAAAATATAATAAAATAAAATAAGAGTAATAAATAAAATAATAAATTCATCAAAGATGAGGATGTGGGAAAAATCGGTAAGTGTGAATCGCCGTCGTCCTTTGTCGTCAGTTGCAATGGTTCTCAGTTAGTTATCCTTATCGAATAATAAAGTGTTTTCTATTATTTTATTTGAGAGTTTCTCGCCGACTCTGGTCGTCTTTTTTCGCCCTGTGCTGTCTTGGCGACAACCCCTATTTCATTATGAATTTATTATGAATTTATTATTATTAGAGTAATTGTAATGTTTAACCGGCCCAAAAATCGAGGGAGTCTTCAAGACTAATTTGAAGAAAAAAACAGTGATACGATTCTAGAAAGGAGATTCGATTCTATGGAATGAATGTATCGCCACTAGTGTCGCCACTAGTTCTATCCCTATATCTGAAATGCCAGTGCATCAATATAACCTGAGTAAATTCCCATTCCGCACAATCATCTCGGGCCACGTTACAGCTCTGTTGTTTATCACGCGTGTCCTATTTACATCCTCCAGTTGGCCCTGTACCTTTATCAATGTGTGCTCTCCCTTTTGTTCTTTTTTTCTTCTTCCGAAGCCAACCAGATCTACCACTATAGCACCTCGACTGACTGTCATTCTTTTTTGAATGCATATTTTTGCATGCAAACGGTATTTTTTTTTCTGGCGTGCACAACACAAACAAATTACACTTTTTTATTCGACGAGACTCCAATTTGGCGTCAGTGGATTGGGATAGAAAAATAGGCGAGGGGAGTGGGGGTGAACCAGACGAGATGCGATACGGTGTTTAGTAAATAAGACACGTCAAATAATAAAAAAATGGAGAGAAAGAGAGTCGAAAACCGCGATGCTCATCTGAATGTGCAAATGTAACCAAGTCCCCACTGAGCACTTCATCGGTGCAAAAAACCGTGTATGATGGATCCTGGAAAATTGTTTGACAGCAGTCATTTATTCTGTTCTTCAAGTTGCCGTTAAGAACATGTTGGCAGCTAATACACCCTAGAAGAGCTTCGAGGACCTCAGAGTCGAATAATATATTTCTCTTTCTTTCCACGCAAAAAGAACTAGTCATGGATTTGGACATTCAATATTCTTGTGCAACTTCAGAGAATTTGTCACTCACTCCCATCAAATTAAAATATATGTTTGTTTATAAACACAACTGACTAAAATAGATTTGTATTCATTTCTTAATTGTGTTTAAAATCATGGCGTTACTATAATAAATTATCAAACATAAGTTTGAAGTAAGTGTCATGATCATGTAGGTGGTAGATTTTATTATTTCGACAAATATCAATTGCTACTTCATATATTAATTACTGTGAGAAAAATAAGTGAATCATAATTTGCGAAATTAGAAATTAAATTTGCCATTCTAAAAATGAGATGCAACCTATTTATTAACAGGAAACCCAAATTGTTATCATTTGCATCAGCAACATCATTTACACAATTATTAATGTACGGTCGACACAATGACTCAGTTAGCCGAGGCATTGTATACAAAGAAACACTTTCCAAACAGTCTTTGTTTGAATAAGAATATGTTGACTCTAGCGTCAGTTGACAGGTGAATAAAGGTAGACGATGCTAGCAACAAAAAGACTCAACAGAAAGCGTCAGAAATGGGAAAATGAGAGAGACACTTACAGAATCACGAGGGTGGATTTGAAAGTAAATTACACCTTTAATAATTAAAAGGTAGCCCCCACATTTACTTAAGAAAACCAAATATATTATTGTAAAGATGCAACTACATTTCCACATAATCGCCCAATTTTGCAAGAAATTGTTTTACGCGACATAAAGAGAAACTAAATTGTCTTTGTTGAACTCTTTGTCAGATATCTTTGCATCCATCTATAGCTCTACATTCGAAATTCCAGTTGATCGTGAATACAACTGTAATCTTATGCACACTGCAATTGTAGAAATGTCTAGTGCTTCGGCAATTTCTTTATACTCTCACTCATATATAGTGGATATTTCACGATGAATTTCAGTGAAACTGAGATTTGCAACCCCGATTTGTTCAACCAATTTCCAATGTGGACAATCGAGTTGACGTAATATGATTGAATGCCTACTGCAGGCGCTCTACATAACCGTGAAATCGTATTCATATTGTAATAATTATAACCAACCAAAGCTGTAGCGTTGTCGTTGCAACACGACCAGAGATTGCGATTGGCGTGACTTATTTTTTGATCCTCCCCACGTAGAACAAAAAAAGTATCTCTAATAGCGTGAAATTCTAACCTCAGCAGCGTCAGTCGAGGCAAATGAGCCGGGCTCGCGCCTTGCACACGTTTGGCATGCGAAATTCCACCTCGGCTTCATACCTTTCGATTTCGAAGCTCCACCATGTCAAAGAAATGTACGAAATAAATACTATTTGCCTCTGTAAGACAGATCTCTGTCACAAGTCAAAAATAATTATCAGAAGCAAGTGTCGGAAGAAATTCGATAACTGATTACGGTATGTATTTATGATTTTGATACACTTTCACTCGTCAAATTAAGATTAAATTGAATAAATGCGTGTGCACGAAAACACCACATAAATTATTTCCATATATGCAAAATATCATAATATATAATTCAATGAACTGCAATTGAGAGTCGGTAAAAAGATCGACGATAATTACAGATTATTACAGATTTTTGACGTTTCTTAAAATAAATTGAAGATTTGCGAAACGTAAAGACAACTTTCTGTGTTTAAATTTCTGTGCACGACTGCGTTTTGCGCATTTTAATTTGTTTGTCTATCTACCACTTCATTATTTTACTGTAATATTCGATGTTTCATTAGTAAATATTTTTTTACAAAATCTAATTAATGGTCTTGTAGCCGGTTTTCTTTTGTCAGCGTGTCCAGCGTATTATATTTTTTAGAAAGACAAACGATCGAACTCGCTTGAACTATCGAGTAATTCCTGTAGTGAGTAATATTACACTACAGTGAATTAAAAAAACCTTAAAGAACCTTAAAATGCATCCAAAAGAGACCAAATATATTTTTAAAAGTGTATCTCAAGGTTTAGCAACTACTGTACATGTTTTCCTGGATCTTATTGAACCTGGTCGATTGTTGCAAGACATCATCTGACCTCTAACCGTTAAAGTTCGTTGCATCATCCCCCGGCCACCAGTGGAGCAAAGCAGGAGCTGACGCGGGTCGGAGGTAATTTTCAATCTCGGTCGTGGAAACGCGAGTCCAACTTCCCATCCCACCCCCCAAAGCCACACCTCCATCATCCTTCCCTTCGCCAGGAATGCGCATCAGGGCAAACTCTATGCAAATTCGATACGGATGCGAATTGAACTGACGCTGGCGAAGCGTCGAGTAGGTAAATTGGAGGCCTTCGATTCTCATGGCTGGGGACACCGATCACGGGTCTAGCATCACGGCTAGCACTCTCGCTGATGTCGAAGGGGAGACCAGGTAATGGTGTTGGCAGCCCGTGTCTATGGAGCTGTACCCTCCTCAGGCCACGGCTCAAATCCAGCTGATCTGGACTGACTGGTCCTGGATTCGGTTCCCGGGGCGGAAACTCGAATTGTATGATCCTGGGGTGGTGTTACCAAATATCACAGCAGCAACACGGTGCACAATACAATCATTAATCAAATGAGAACAACTCACATAAATAATAAAGTCAAAAAGTGCAACTAATTAATTCAATCAATTTTGAAGTTTAAACTGAAACGTTTTTGCTCTGCGAAACCACAATTCAGCTCGCGAAATGAGAAAGTGTGAGTTCTCAGGATTATAAAATATTTTTTTTAGGATCGTGTATACGTTAAAGAGGTTATCGCGGAAGATTGGTGCGAGAAAACAAACTTTCAAATATGGAAATTTTCAAGATGTAAACGCACGCACACCTTGAATATAAAAATGCTTCTATTTCTCTTCGATCGAGGTTTAGACGTCCTAAATCTTTTGACGTTTGAAAATCTGCAGTGAAAGTGCATTGGGATTACAATTTATAATGATTGTCTCAAACGGTTTTGAAACTCGATGGGATTGGGATTACAATTTATAATGAATTGTTTGGTTTGTCTCAAACGGTTTTGAAACTCGATGGGGAAAAGCAAATTCCTAACAATCTATAAACTCATTAAATATCATATTCGTCTACTTCGGTATATTGATGCGCTTTTAAGCAAATTTTGATGCTTTGAAAAATATCGTATGCCAAGTGCAAGCCTGAATAGATTAACAATTAAAATATATTCACTGTAGTCACATGTATACGTGCGTACATGCAAACGATGAAATTTGCAGATAAACATTTAAACGTTTGTTTGACAAGTACGATAGATTACACAATCTAGATATGAATTTTTGTCAAATATATTACATTGTACGTTTACTTTTAATTTTTTTTTTGCCAAACGTTTTATATTTGCTACGTTGTATGCGGTTTATACAATTTTTTTTAAATAAGCTGAAGTAACAGCACCGGGCTCGACAGATTGGAGTTTCGAATTGGAGTCAAGCATTGCACAGTTGGTTAAAAATGGCGGCCAGTCGAATGCATCATATCTCGACATATCTAGACAGAAACTGGAAATTGGGGAGGTAGGTGATGACAAGAGAATGTTTTTCTCCCCGCACTCCTCCCACCAATGCCGGTTCCAAGCTTATCCAATTTCCCGAGAGTGGCCAATGTCGATGTACTGAAGGAAAAAAAATTGAACAGCAGTATCGCCCTACAACATGTTGCGTCGGCCGTTCACACTTATTAGTTGGAAGCCCATAGTCGAAGAAACAGTCGATAGTGTGCGTAAGAGTGATATCGATTTCGCCCGACAGCTCGGCGTACGCTCGCCTCAGGCTTAACCAATATTAACCAATGAAGTCGAGCGTCCTTCTCTCAATTGGATCAATGTGCAATTATTTACCGAGCGTCGTTCGAAACGATGAACCAAACTAGCTAAATTTTGTTTAGTGTTTGATTAGACAGAGCCTTGATTAACGGGTCTTCACTTCACACGCATCAAAACTAATAGCGATTGAATTAGTCAAAACGGTCGTGCATTTTATTAATGCATAACATTCAGTTTAATGTCATGATCGAGAGTCAAAGACAAGACTTATCATAACAATATAATAGGAAGATGAATGTCTGGATTATTTTCAATAAAATCCTGGGAAAGCTCGGACGAAAAAAGACGAACAAGAGTTGGCGATAACTTTTCTATTTATATGCCAATTGCTATAATAATAGCAAACTATTATTTAAAATGAAAAAATTAAACTGGAAACCCCTGGGAACTGACGCTACAGCTAAGATGATGACGCTTAGCTTTTTTGTCCAGCCTGTCCCGGGCACAACCACCATTTTTATTGAAGACTTATCAATTTGGACATGCGTCTGGCTCATAAATCTGGCCCAAGATTCCAAAAATGCAAGACGCTAATTAGCTAATTGCGAAAGCGTCTTGCGTCGGCCGAATCGACGTACAAGTAATCCTAATAGCCACCAATTGTTAAAACTAATAAATTGGTTAAATTAAAATCAATAAATTATGCTAAAAACGGGTTAGAGTATGTTTGTACAGAGTGTAATAAAATTTGGCAAGTAAAATTTATTATTAACGTGTAAGCAAACACAATAAATTATCTTGTCTTCATCTCGTAATTAACTTTCGCTACCAATAAATCACAACATCGATTTTTTCTTTAAAAAACCTAATCAACTGTAGTGAACCGTACTACAGGTGTTACGTACCTCTCATGGTGCTTAGGCAACATGGAAGGGGCACGACCAGTACATCAGGATCGAAATTTTTGAGATCCCGCGCCGGGAATCGAACCCGGGACCGCCGAGCCACAGTCATTTGCAATGCCGACTGGGCTACGACGAATCGTACAAACCAATTGGTGCCCCAATCATCCTAGTCAGTCGATAGTCGTAAGATAGTCGATATTATCGATAATTCAGAGACGACATTGCAGTCGTGCTCCGACCGGCCACCAAACTCCCACCCCATTTCCAATTTCATTTGCCATCCATCAGCCAGACAGAAGTAAGGAGAGAGAGAGTGAGTGAGAAAGGCGAAAAGGGAGAAGGAGAAGCAGAAGAATAAGAAGAAAAAAAACCATGCCTGCCGTCCAAATAATGGATGTAGTCGCGAAACGCGGAGAGGTAAGTTCATAATAAAGCCATCATCGCGTGTGGGCCAGAAGAGAGCGGGGGTGCGAGGCAACAAAGAAATCTTTCAAAAATCGTGGCGCGGCCACCGACAGGAAGAGAGACTGGGCCATCAACAACATAATCTATAATGGTCGATAGAGATAAAATGTCGGGCGGGTCCAATGGAACGGAATATATGTGTGGCACTGGCGAACGTTTGCCGCGTCAAGTGTCTGGCGCCACCGTTCACGTCACATGTGTGTACACGTATAGGTGGCGTGACGCGCCCGCGCCTGTCTGGGAAAACGGAATGTCAGGTGCGGCTGTCGGCTCATTTTGGACGTATAGTTGGAGAAATAAAACGAATGGCGAGGAATATATGGTTCATTGTGACCGTGTTGGAGTTTTTGGTTGTTTATGTCGGTAACAGCGAATTCCAATTGAAAGGACCTAAATAATTTCAGCGTTTTATCAATGTCGTGGCACGGTTAAGAAATATGAATTGTTCACTGCAACATGTCGTAAATTTGAGGGCTGACAGATTATTTCAGATACATTCCGTGTATGGCGGCAATTTTTGAATTACTAAAATATAATTTCATTGAAGGCCACAATTTTGGAAATATGTTTCTCCATGAAATGTGATTAACTGAAAGCTCCATTGAAGTATAAACCGGAAATCCATCTTCAAACGTAAACATATCAGACGTTCATATTATAACTGCTACAGAATTCTATTTCTTGACTAAGTAATTTGTTTCGCTTGATAATTAATAGTGTTTGCAAATAAATTTACGAAGAGATAATTTTAATTACGAAAGCACAAACATGAACGAACTTAAATTATTTGCAGAAAAGTAATGAAAATGTTTCGTCAGGAAATGTAAGGAATTAAACTGAAAAACTGAAAACTCCAATGAATTATAGTCCGAAACTTTTTCGAATTAAAGCAATACATGCACATGCAAGGGTTACAAAGATGACTAATATAATATCACTAATACTGACTTCTGAAATTACTAATTTGTTTCATAAGAAAATTAATCATATTTGCCAAGAAACTAACGAAGAAAAATGGTAATTACGAAAGCACACACATGTACAAACTAAGAGTAGAATATTTGCACACGCTGTTGACTTAGGTAATGAAAAAGTTAATACCACCAGCAGACAATTTCAGCAACACTAAAGCCGCAAAGAAAATAATATTTAAGTTAATAACAAAATTAGTCCAAAACACACAACAAAACAGTGGTGGGAATACTTTACTGCAGCACGCCTCCTTGAATTTAGTATCAAAAGGATTGTACCTAACAATTTATAATCTATTCTGACCCTTCGCCATTTTCTCACTTTAAAATGTTTAGAAAGCTATAAATTTTTAAAGAAAATTAAAATAAAAAATTAATAGCGTATAATGCGATTGGTGATACGATAATTGATTCAATGAAGCACGACTAAATTTAGTAGTAACACTATAATGTAGAATTGAATAACTCAATTTAAAATGCGTAAAGATGGGCAAAACAGGATTTTCATAGGATGAATCTAGACGACTCTGGGATGTGTTAAGCGGACGACGAATTGGTCACCACTGTTTGATGGGAAGACCTCACATCTTGAAGACGACAGTGGGCACGCCTGCAGGATCTCACACAGCATCTCTGCAATTGTACCGGTATTGATGCTGAGCCAAGTAGTCTGGGCAACCTGGTCGATACACACCTTTCACTTGCGCCGCCCCAGCTCCGTCAGCCACTATCGCTATTTTTCAATACAACGAGACACAATAGCTCGTCTCCAATTGCGACAATCGTGATAAACAACCCAGCGCGCACTCGCGCCGAGTCACACCACGTAAAGAAGAAGAAGAGAAAAAAAGAACAGAAAAAATATATATCGAGCATCCTCAATGTCATTATCTTCATCACGGGCTGCTGACAAGATACTCGAGGGTTTTGTGTCGTTGACTGTGTACGTTAAAGCGTGCGGTGCTATACGAGCAAACCGAATTAAATACATTTTGCTTCAACAACATTTCAAGTTGCTTGGATGTCAATTTTGGATTTTGACCATTGTCTAAAATTGAAAAAAAAATAAAAAATCTAAATTATAATCTGTCTGTTTCCATGTTTACTTACGAACGGCTTGACAAAACTGAATAAAATTTGAGCTGTAATAAGTTCCTGAAATTTGTAGTCGAGTTCAAGTTATTTCAGATCTCGATTTTGAGTATGTCTTGATAAATCAGCCACTTGACATTTTTTTAAAACAACGATTCGCCAGAAAATTTAAATATGGCGTCCCCTCTTCTCCAAAATGGAGCTGTCGCTATCACGTGCTACCAATGCTGCCAGTCATATTTCCATATTTTCTATTTGTACATCGTTTACTACCTGAGATAGCTATTTAACAAATTCGGAATAAATGCTTTTGTGTTTTAAACAGATAAAATATTTAAATTGTCAAACGTTGAAAAAAGTATAAAATAAATTAAAACCCAATGTTTTTACATCATTGTCATGACACGTGAGAGAACGGTGTTTCCAAATATTTGAAAAACATTTCGCTGACATGATGGGGACTTTCGAGCGAAGCCGGGTAATTTCTCTAGTGAAACAATAATTGTGACGCCGTGACCACAGCGATTGTGACGCCGTCCTGCGAATATACGAAATACAAATATATTTAGATAGCATTCGACGATTTAAATTCCAATGGCCTCTGTATATTTATTCAAACGGAACGATTCGAAGCGAATGCGCGTGGGAGTTATTTTATTAGTCACAACATGTATATACGAACGCAGAACTGGATTTTAGAAAGTAATTCAATAGAGCCGTGTCCAATTTCATTACAGGATCGGATTGCCCAGTATGAAATGTCGAAATTAGGCATCGAGTGGCCATGCTGGGGGACATTAGTGTGCGTATTTCCCAAAAGTGGCGTTGTCGTCAATATTTGATGGCCGATTCGAAGCCACAACTCTGGCAGAGGTGGGGAGTATTCTGAGACAGCCAATGTACGTCATACTATTTACATGACAATAACTGCACTCTCAGAATCGGGACTTGGTATATATACCACACATCGTTATTCCTTCCACTGCGTGTATTTGCATAAGAATAAGAACGTACGAAAAGTGGCACCCAGACGATCATTGTATATAGGCGTAGTTACGATGGCTTCATAAATGTTCGAAAAATAATAACAGTTCGCCACAGTTACCTACATGTACTTCAATAGTTGATTGTCATTGCAGAATATCGTTGATTAGATTTATCGAACATATACTTTTTCCACCGCAAATACAAGAACAGCTTCTGCGCTTTTCGCTTTCAATCGCTTCATTTCTGGTGCAATAGGTTGAAGATGCTAAATAGCTAATTTGTGTCAAATTTTGGGATACTGTATATAAACCGAGCAAAAAATAAAATACGCATGTTGAAAGTAATTAATTGACTGGTATAATTCATATCATTACAATTCGTTTAACATTGAAGTGAATTAGCACCAGAAAATGCAGTAGCGATTAGAATAAGTTGTCAAAAACAAAATTTAAATGGCGTCATCCCAAACATTCGTTTAAACAATGTAGCATGGACTCAGAATTTTTTAGGTTTCCTTAATATATAACATTCTGCACAATTTCAAGATGTATTTTTTAATGAAATCGATTAAGCGACAATAAAATTAACAATCTTATTTATACAGTGTAGTTAAATAATCGATTTAATGGTGCATGCAGAAGTTAATAATTATTGTCTCCCCTTTTGAGTATGCAAACTTTGTACTAAAGGGAACTATTAATCGAATGCTTGTTTCATGTTTACATTCAATCGCACGATACAACTGTTGAGAGATATCAGATCAGCACGATTGAAGTTGATGGATTTCTTATATCTGCATCGCAATTGAATCGTATTGCAATATATACATATACGTAGACTCATCGTAGCCCCGTAACGATCTCTCTTTAATGACGTCAGTCAGTGAGACGGACGCGAGGGCTCCCGATTACACTCGGTAGGATCAATAATATAAAAGCTCGTATATTGTTGGCCCAGACATACGAATGGCGTAAACTAATTAACGCCTCTCGCGCTACGAGTTTACGACACTCCATACACACACACACACGTAGTCCCCATTCGTGCGGCCCCCGTCTCTCTCATTTGGTGCCCTACACGAATCTCCACGGCGCGGAAGGAATCGGAAACCAGATGACCAGTCATGCGGCAGCATCGACCAATGACGTGGAAGTGTAGAACGCGAGCCCGATGCTCGGTCATTTGTGGTTTTCGAAGAGCCCAACAACCTACATCTCTCGTCTCGGATATCCTCTTACGTGAAATCCTTAATCGAAAATGGAATCAGGAATAAGAAGTGACTACAAAGTCGAAAACATGTTCTCACGACACTTTTCAAGATTCTGTGAACATTAGCGAAAGCTCAATCTTAATTGCAGGACATTGTACCAGTATTTCTGCGCCTTAGAGGATGGGACGAGATTTCGAAAGCTGGCTCGGGCATCTAAAAGATTAATTTCAGACACGGTGCAACCTTGTATAATTTCCATCAAATACACATAATGCATGTACAGGTTGTCTTTATGTTTGATAGAAACCTGTAATGAAAGAAACTCGAAAATGAGCATTGTTTATCTACGAATTTGTCAAATGAAAAGACACTAATTCCAAGGAAATGGAAACCAGTATAATAATGTCCGATAGTAAGACAATTTAATCCGTCAGGTACAGAGAG
>JAQGBY010001503.1:0-28850 GCA_034698785.1 Mycogona germanica | reverse complement strand
TGAGTCCAGTGAGGTTAGGGGAGTAGGGTGTCATGCAGCCCCTAAAGGAATAACGGGGGACGTCAGGCACAAGATGAATGCATCGAATAGAAAATACATTATTTTGGGGAGGGGCTGCTAAATAGCTAAATAGTATTTGAAGGTCTGAAAAAGCCAACGAAAACACGAAGCGTGTTGGGCCATTATTTGAGGTAAACCGTTCTCGTTTAGGCAGGTGCCTCTGCTTCAGCCCCGTCATAGGGGACCCTTAACAGCACCAAGCCAAGGTGATGGCGCAGTGAATCTCAAACAAACAACTAGTCACACAAAGAACAAAAACATTAGATGAGGATTATATGATATTTGACATAAAATATTGTTATTGCGAAAGATAATTATGAAATTAAACTACTCTGTTAATTCGGTTTAAATTAATGATACAGAGACCTGAGTTGAGGACGAGCTGAGTTAATAATTCCTAAATTCGTATTCAAACTCCCTATTATAATGCGACATAAAAATGAAATCTACAAAATAAACAGTAAATTTAATTTGTTGTTAAAATATTAGTTGTATTTATTCACTCCTTTCGAATTCAAAATAACGCACTCCAGAGAGGGACCTTAAAAACTTGGCCCAGGGCGTATCTTTAGCTTAGTAAAAGTGCCTGATCTACCCACCACCATTCCCGAGATTTGTGGTGAACCACTGAGATTTGGACACCGTACATGTTAGTGGGGAGATGGGCTGAAAGTGTAAATGGAGAATTCCCCCTATCCCCTATTCTCCCTGTCCTCAGGACCTACCCCACTCCACCTATATCCACCTTCCCCACCCTCCACTGTTCTAAGTGGAAGAACTCCTCACGAACGCCAGACAGGTGCTTCGATCCGAAGCACAATTGCGTCTGGTGGACCAAAGCGAAAAAATATAATAAGCCACTTTTCGTCATTGTTTTTGACATTCATAAGAAACGATTTCGAAGATAATAGATTCAAAGTCGGCCCGGTCTGACCTTAATCTATCAATGTCCGAGTGTAGGTCAGTCAGTAGCGTGAATAATTTGATAGATCAATCTATATCTGGAGCTGTGATTTAAATATATCCCGATTTGGCAATGTCTAAACTAAAATATTGTTGGGTCACAAGGAACAAATAAATATGCAAAAACAGTCACAGACTTGATTTATTGCTACTGAATTTAAAGTCGACCAACGATTAAACCATTTTCACAGTTTTATTACATAATCAAATTTCCTTTGAAATTGCGATTGAAATTAGCTGGCGGATAGCTCTTGCTACAATCATAATCATAGACTTGGTTATCGGGAAATATTAAACTGGTTATACATGTGGTTCGTGATAATTGCACAAGTTTACAAAAATAATTTTTTTTGGTGGAAGTAAAGGAAGTTTGAGGACGTTTAAAATAATAGTTACAAAAATTAATTAACCTCAGAAACAGATAAGAAATGTTAAGTTAGGGTATAGTTAAGTTGAACTTACAGAACTGTGCAACTGTACCAACAGACAGCTGAAACCAAAATCACTCCCTAAAAATAAGCAAAAGAAACCCCCTTATCACTTTTTAACATTCCTTGCGTCTGGCCGGAGAGGAATACCAGAAGGTGCGGAATGGTTATGAGAATTTCTTCTTGAGACCAACTATGAAAGCTTTTTTGTTTCCTTTTTGTTATTAAGACTGAAATGAAGAATTGTCGAGAAACGTAATTCAAAAATTCTCCGTATTCTCCGGAAGTTAATTTTCTAGTCAATAAGTTAGATTGAGTTCAAAGATCATGAATGGTTCAGGTGAAATATAAATTCCATCATTCGCAATTCAACTCTCGAAACTGGCGTGCTTGTTATGTGAATGTGGATGGTCGAAATGAAAGAAAGAAAATCTCCTCCGACAAAATTATTGCAATATATAGAATATTTAAATATTCCTATCAGATCATATTAGCGATAAAAACCAATTAACTAGGAGTCAGCTCTTAGGAGGATGTCAAGGTGGATGCGTGGACGACGACTCGGCGGGCAGTGGACATAAAAACTGTCAATGACAACAGACAAAAGCAACAGCGCAGATGCCGTTAACGTAAAAGGCGTCTCCAATTACTACCGGACTTCGAATATTGTGTTCACGTCGACGACTTTATAATCTCCGGGGGCCCTCACCTGAACGGACGACACCACCCATCGCGTTTCCCCATATTGTCGCTTGTCGCGATTCGTGTGTGTGTTGCGGGAGGACGTGGGGACAATAAATACCTCGGTCAACCCCCTCCCCCTTCCACCACCCCCTCCCCAACATTTTCAGTGGTTGGATTGGTCGAAAACTCTTGGTACTGAGAACATACAGGTACATTTCAGAACGCACGAGTACTCCTTATTACAATTTGATCTACCAAATATCTATTGTCCAATTATCCAAATGATCTGTTTCAAAGTTTTATTTTCTCCTCTTCCAATCGATTTGCGATTTTCGTTTAGAAAATAACATTTCTTTTGTTCAAAATAATAATTAATTAAATTAATTTTTATTTCCTTGACCAAAAGAATAATTATTTATTTTTCAATCAAATTCATTTTTCTTCTACTGTAGAGAAATTAATAGTGTTCTTAAAAGCTGAAAAATAGTCTGCATAATAGTCTGCTGTACTAGCCACTTAATTACAATATTTGTTAAGGGGTTTACCAATGATTACATCTCAAAAACCCCACATAATTGGAAATGGGAAATTTTAATTTGTAAAAGCAATATGCACTTTCCACAAAGAATATATTCATATTTCACTTCTTAGTAAATTAGATATTTTAATTGATTTTTTGAATTACAAAAGTGGGAAATTTTAATTTGTAAAAGCAATATACACACTCCACAAAGAATATATTCACATTTCACTTCTTAGTAAATTAGATATTTTAATTGATTTTTTGAATTACAAAAGTAATTATATAATCGTTTTGATATTTAAAAAAAATGGCTTTACTTGAATTTTTGAGCAAACGGGAACCGCTGAAACTCTTTGGAATAACAAATATGAGCTAGCGGCAAAAAAATCACAATTCCTAAAAAAAACATTCAGGATTCTCCAGAGTTTGTATAGACCTCGATCTGTAGCTCGTAGTGTACAACACGCTATCAAAAACGCAACACGAATATCTTGTCGATTAACGAAATACTTTCTATTGCGCGAAGAAACAACAAAGCAATCAGTTTTTCGTAAAGATAGTGTCCAATAACCAAAATACCAATCTCTCTTTCATAGTGAACATATCGTTAACTGTACCATAGTAGATTACAGGCAGCGCCTTAAAAACTAACTATGTACCGCAGAACACAAATATATAAGATAATTGTCGTCTTAGGTTGGGCCACTCTCGCTTATCAATCTCTCTTTCGTTACAGTAAAAATAGAAACACCCAAAATCATCTTCGTTCAGTCGCGATACACGTTGAAAAATAACAATCGCTATAAAAAAAAATACATCCTTCAATCCCGGGGTTTTCGAGCAACAAAAAATCGCCTCTGAAAACGCGCCATGGCCATTATCGGCCATCATCATCTCGAGGGCGGCTGCGGCGACGGAATGCCGGTGGTGGTGGGTGCCCCATGCGCCATTCTGCCCAGTAGCTACGTCGAGAGCGTGCGGCCGGCGGACGTCTGGCTTGCCGTGTCCCGTGCGCGCGCTACTCCCGGAGGAACAACGCTTTCGCTCGTCAGGACTCAGCATTTTCCCCCTCCCATTCCCGCGCTCATCTCTCTCTTTATCTCCCTCTCACATCCCTCTCTCCAGCAGAGAAGAGTCCTGCCACTCGCAATCATTAGGCCAGGCGCAAACATTACGACATTCTTCCGACCCCCTCTGCGTGACTGGATCGTCATAGTGTTTTGCGCCCTCTGGTGGTGATCGACAAATGCGAGTCAATTGATTGGTTGGACAATTGATTTCCTGCTATACCCCGATTGACTTTTAGTTGTACTGTCACAAATACCAGGTGGCGCACCCCCGCTTCGGTGGAGTCGCATTATTGTAAGCAAAACCACGCCCTGCAACACAAAACAAAGGAGATAGAATTTAGAAATAAAAACGATATTTTGTTTTGTTGTTCTACGTAACTTTGCCTTGTACAGTTTTGATCAAAAAATAGACGTCTTAAACATTTCGTCTGCTTCTAATTGGTGTTTCTAATTTTCTCGCCAGATCAGGTAAATTTTATGTAAATCATTTCCCAATTGTCAAAGTACTTTTCAATTCAGTCTTTATGTCAATGTTTTAGAAATTAAGACGAAAATAATACTTTGATTTTTAACCTGCTTGTTTTCGTAAATTGCTGAAGGAACAATCGGCTCCTGATGGCACGGGAAATCTTCATTTCGTCTGGAACAACAAAGTGTGGCGTTTTCTCCGACAAAAGGTCAGTAAGACACGTAGAATAAAATATTTTCAGAATTTCATTGGTTACTGATATTTGGGACAAAAGACAAGCGACGCGCGTTTTGTGGTGCGCCACTGGTGACGTAATTCAAAAATTACGTCATCTTTGAAAAAGTGATTTTGACACTGTTTTTTCTCCATTGTCGGCAATGTTTCATAGTTATTTTTGATATTACATTTTTTCAAATCTGTGACTTGATTTGTGGCTTGTTTCAAATCGTAGAACCGGCCACAATTGCGGACGAATCCTCATAACAATTACCATTGCCACCAGAATCGTTCTACGTCGTCACGTTTATGCTTAATCGTAACAACTCCAACAAGAATTGCACTCAAATCATCTTATTAGATAACATAGTAATTTAGGAAATGCACATCATTTCACAATTAGTAACCCTGTTCCATAATTGAACAATATTCTACAGCGCAAAGAACAACCGAAATCACGACTTACAATTTAATATTCATAAACGATTACCTCTTTCCCTCCCTAATGAAGCCTCATAGCATTCTCGGTTGGACTGTGGCACTATGAATATATATGAGCATAGCACTCGCAATCAACTACTGTACGCGCTAACTCGATATGCACGAGACGTTACCAAACAGGTTGCCAAATTTTGGCCCCGGACTCAATGTGGGCCGCCCAGCACAGCCACTTCGGTTTTAATGTGGGCCTTCTGGCCGACGGCAATACGCGATGGCATGATGTACAGGTGAGGGGTTAGAAACTAGGGTGGATGGGGAAGCGATGGGGGAGCTGCGGGCACACACTCGAATGCAGGTACCCCTACCTGAAATTCGCACCCTTTCACCTCTCGCCTCAACTCCACCCGTTTTTGGAAGGGATGGGAGTGAGGCGAGGGGTGGAGGGGCGAAGGTAGATGAAGGAAAAATCAACTTTATAGTGAAGTGAGGTGGAAAGCTCTTGTTTATGAAACATTGACGAAAGGGGCGCGCTTTCTCCTAATCTCCATGACCACACCTGTCAATGCTTAAAATCCATTGGATGAATGCTTACGAAATTCTCATGGGTCGGGATTTTATCATGTACCGAGAAATTGAAATGTGAGTGAAGGACGAAGATAAAGAAGACTTACAACTTTCTTTCCCTCAAAGTCAATCGGATTTTAGGAAAGCCTAAACTGCTCGAAAGTCGAAGAGATGATTTCCACAATACATTTTAACGTGGAGCGAAATATAAATTATCTAAAATTCTCAATTATATTCAAACAAAGATAATGAATTTCTAATTTTAAAAATAATTTCATATCAAACGATACCGTCGATACGGTAAGATAAGGTTGGTTGGGGAGAGTCAATGAGTTGGCCAGCCCCTCCACTCCAAACTTTGACGAAGACGAAGCTACTCTATTTTTCCGCCTAAACCACCGCTCTATGCGCCGCCGCCGGCTCCACATTACGTATGCGGAGACGAAGAAGAAAAAAAATGATCTGCTTGTGGGATGAGACAGAAAGTGTACACTCGCGCCACATTTAGGGATCTGTACTGAAGAAACATGTGCCCTGAGCAAAAATTAAAAATGGAGCCCCAACTCCTCTTCACCAATACAGCTGTCGATCGAGACCGACACTTTCTCGACATACATTTTCATCCTTGTCGATCCTATTCAAAATGACTCTAAGATGACGACCTCAGGTGACGATACATCAGTTAGAAAAAATCTATATTTCCTTGTGATGACGTCACTCACACCTTTGCTCACGTCCACCAACACAAACTTGCTATTGTACGTTTTTTCTGGATGCAACCATTTTGAATTCGTTTCATCACATCCAGGTAAAATTGGAGTTGGACCCGTCCGTCGGAATGGCAGTTCCATCATTTTGGGAGCGCGCACGTTTCAATACGACACAGATTTCAAATGTTATCATTGATGTTCTATTCCCCTCCCAAAAATTATACTCCATGTCCTGGGCATGCTCCCCAACCTCCAAGAAGCCACTGCCCACATCACGTGTCTATATAGGCAAGCGCCACGGCAGCGCTTGTTTAACGTAAATATGAACATGTGCGTGCAACCAATGCAGATAGGTTGTATGTTGCCCCGCGGAGGAATCGAACCAGAGAGTCTAGGGACCGCTTACGATTTGGCATCTGACTTTTAAAAGTATAGACCGTGGCTCTCTCGGTCTCGGTCTAGAGATGCAGATGAAATGAATAGGGGAGAAGTGGACCTCGATCAACACCACAAATTATCAAAATCAAGTTTCGTAAACAGAACTGTCATTGATGAAAACTTATAAACGCTGTTCCCGGCTGTATTATTGTTCGAGCGCCGTCTAGCGATCTATCTAAATAAAAAAAAAACTTGTTGTCTTGCGTATACTGAGAAAAGCAAAATATATTGTTTCGCCGGTAGTTGGCGATAGGTAAATTCTGTTTATACTAAATATGCTGTACGAGGGATTTACTCAAATTGACACTAGTGTCGCCTGAGATCTGGAATGATTAGGGAATATAACGACAGCTGATATCCTGCATCTTAAAATCGTATCGCGCAGATCAGCCTCCACCAACCAGGCCCAAAATTTTCCAGAGTAAAATCTTTAGGGTAACCGACATCATTGGACCATTAAGAATAAATATTGCTTAAATAATCTGCTTTGCGTGCAATGATAAAGTTTGGTTGTTAATAACCAGAATATTAAGATAATTCAGTAATCAAGTTTAACCTGAGAGTCGCTCATTATTTTAACTTTATGCCAGTTCAATTTGGTCCATAAAATTAAATTTATAAACAAACCTGAAGACGATAAACAATATATATGGCGTACAAGGAAATATACAGGTAATAATGAGTTTTGAAAGATGTTTTTCATAAACTCTTACTTCAAAAAGACCATTAAAATTCCTTTATAGTAGGGGAACATTGAACCTGGCTAAATATTAACATACATAACCTGTTGATACATAACCTATTAATGTTTTATGAAGCATGTTTCCGAAATATTTGACAACTTCAAATTTAAATTTATCTTATTTTATTTGGAACATTCATAATGAGTTCTTTTTACAGCATTTCCCTTAGCATCTTAACATTTCTTCAGGTATCAGAATTATTGAACTAAAGTGTTTCCCAATTTATTTTCTTATGTCTAGATGTCAGATACTGAATTTTAAATTGTAAATGCTAAAAAATATATTTAGAAATTCATCTGAGAAAATGGTTTAAAGTTCAGGCCCTTTCTTGATTATTATCAAATAGATATAACCTCGCGAAAGACCAATGGACCAATGGAAATATGCGATTGAGATACGGGCTCGGGTGTACAGGAGGAGAGGGGAGGACGGGTTCTACAACGGAGGGAGTTTGCAAAGGGAGATCTCTGAGGTGAAGGCCAAAGGAAATGGCGTAGACTGCAACGACTGATAATTGACCTGTACGATAAATTTGATTACCTCGAAAATTGGATCGAAGAGAGACTGGAACGGCCGCGCGAGCTAAGGCAACAACTGCGGCGGCAAAAGCATAGAAAACAGGTTTTGAAAAGGTGAGTTGTTGACTCGGGGTTGAAAATTCGAGGGTTTTCGAGATGACATAAACAGTGTATGCTCGGAAAGGTAATCACCTACAAATACATACTGTATATTAAAATTGGAGCGAGCACCGATATGCGCCACTCAAAACAATAGACGGGAGAATTGTAGATGGAAACTGCAGCACTTCTACCTGCGGTGTAGTGCCTCATGAGATCTCCGGCGATTCAATTTAAAAATATTATTGGCTAAATAATAGAGAGGACAAAAGAAACACATATACTTTTGAATTGTTTATGCGGTTACAATAAACATGTGTTTTGTTATTTTGTATAAACGATTATAAAGTCTGAAATCTTTAATCTAGTCTGGAACTTAATATCAATTTGTAAATAAAAATGGCTCGTGTGTCATATCTGATATATACTTATTAAAATTGTTTTCTTTCATTTAATCTCGGATAATGATTTTCAAGAATGAAATTACTGTGTTATATTTAATATTTGTCTGAATTTAATTTTAATTAAAATACAAATCGATATTACATATGGGAAATTCAATATCGGTAATCTCATGAAAAGAAATAAATCTTTTAACGCTCGTTATCTACCGAGACATTGATGGAATTAACAGTAAACAGGCGACATCTTGATTAAATAATGTCGTGGATGAGGAAATAATTCGATAACCCTTTGTGCGAATGTGACAAATTAAAAATTTGGTCACTCGAGGAATTTCCACCAGACACGGTTACCTATATTTCTAGTTTCTGACGTGTCCAGCTCAGTGGTCTGCTGGCCTGCGGAGGAAGTGGCCAATATCGCGTGCGCGCATGTCATCGAGAAATATATATACACATGTATATGGGAACATATACATATAAAGTGCAATATTATACGTGCAACCAAAATTCCGTTTTCCCCTCTGCCCTACCCAACCCAGTTATCAGATTCCCCCCCCCCCACCAAACACCCTCCTTCACCTCCCCTTCATCGTATCCCGCACGTCCCACCTTGCTCTGGTCGATCGTCCCCATATCTGTACGCTGGAACAACCAGATAAAAAAACCATAATGTATAATCATTTTCCTGCACAACGCCGCCGGCTAGATTATAACGACTTCCATTCGATGGAGGGGTGAGGCAGGTCCATATGAATCGGGTGGAGAATTAGCAGGAGAAATATCGCCAATGTTGTCAAGTGATTTTGACGAAGAGCAACGAAAAAAAAAATTACCAACAACTACCTGTTCGCTTCTCAATATGTTTATCCCCTACTAAGACCACCGTATTTTTCAGTAACGTTAAAAAAAATAAAACCCCAATAGACAGTCCAGCGCTGGAAACAATGTATTTTGTCCTGAAAACCGCATCATATGAGGCGGTGAAATCAAGAGTGGTGTAACTCGATTTTTAAAAAAAAATTCTGTTAAAAGCGAAAATGTATTTTGGCATGTCAAACTATCGATAGAGAAAATGTCACGTAAGCTATAATAGCGCCTACAGAGGACAGGAAACGTTGGAGGAAACACGGAACCCTATGATGATGCATCTTGTTTTTGTTTCTCAATTCGAAAAAAACAGCGAGTTACACCACTAAAAGATTCACCGCCTCATATATTCACGTAAGTAATTGGTGATTCAAAACAAGACAAACATATGCATAACCGCTTCTGTGACACCTCAGCAACAAGGATGTATATTGCCTAGAGATAATTAGTAAAGGCGCTGAACGGAAAACGGCTACCGTAATAAAAAGTAACGAATAAACAGTTAACATGTGTCGCTCGTAGACTACTGGCGTCCCCCTTGGCGGATACTTTTTATAATAGTTTAATTGAGGAATCGCGACGATATTGCTAGTTGTCACGCTCGAATAGAATCTACCCTTAATGTACTGCAAAAATTGGTCCACGTTTGGGGAGTCACAGGAGGATTCATGTTTGGAAAGAACCCAGAAGCGCTGAATAGACAGACCTGTTGCGCGAGTTTGTACCGGGGTAATGAGAATTCGGTCAAAATGCGAACGTAAATTCTGTGCTCGATAATATTCGGTATACAATGATGTACGAGCGATCATATTGCCTTCATTGCCACGGTGTTAGTCGTTGAGAGCACCGTTGAAATTGCTTTAAAAGAATAATATGATGTGCTAACTTCCATATCAATTATTTCAGAACACCCTGTACATTTCTATTCGAATAAGCATTTACGTTGCTTAATTATATAAGCGCTATTCATTCAATGGCAGCACATCTTAGTTTTCGTCATTAGCAATCCAGTAAAATGACATGTGTCTTTTTACAAACGTGTAATGTGGAAAAATATTCCTAGTGAAAAATGTAGTGCACCAAAAAGAAATTCTGGGCAGGAAGTACTTTACATACCGATCGAAATATCATTCTTTTAATGATTAAAAAAATCATATCTATGAATCGTGTTTCACATCTTAGCATTGCACACGCATAATGGCATCATTATAGCTAAAGCGCAACACGTTCAGTGGCCTTATCCTAATTCGCAACCTTTACATTGCCATTAACTTAAAGATTGCATCACCAGCTATATGTTTTATTGGGCGATATTCCAGGCAATTGGCAATTTAGCACTCTATAACAAATTAAACTAGCCGCAAACTGGACCATTAATTTTAACGAAACGACGCCTCAAATTATTCGCATAGCTTTGCGTCATGTGAATGACCCACCCATGCAATATATTCTTGTCAATATTCGCTACAAATTTCGTTGGCTATAATAACCAAGGGGAGAAGTCAATGGTCATTCGTTTAAGAGTCGTCGGTGTAGCGACTGACCGTAGATCAGCTGCCTCGAGTTCGGTTTTCGGCTAGGGATCTCGTTTATTCGATCCAGGTGTACTGGTAAAAATGTGCCCCTCGTACCTGTACAGCCTCGGAACACCAAGAGGGATGCACTACGTCAACTAAAACTTTTTAAAAAAATTACTCGAAGGTTGCACCGAATGCAACGAATTATAATGGCACAGTCATATGAGACCATTAAAAAATAGCGCGCATTATTTATTTCTGTAGAAGATGGTTCACAATGTCGTCGAAAGTTCATCGCGTTTTCACCCGGCTTTGGTATAAACGATCTCTTACTTTCACATGAGACAAGTTTAAAAAATACAAGTCAAACTAATTCGTTGATGAGAAAATCCGGACTCTGACTTTGTCCGAGCCCCGCGAAAAAAAAAACAACAGAATAGAGTCACAGAACAAAATTGCACAATGAGCATTAATGTCATAGAGTAGTAACAACAGCTGAATTAAGGTGAGCCCAAAAGACAGTTTTTTTTCTCTTCATTTTTCTTTCAGAAATAGTTTGAAGACGCGAAACCCACACACCATCGTATAGTCTACCACGCACATTTTTGTGCTAAAAAGTTACAAATTATAGTTAATGTACCTGCTAGTGATTTTGTATACCGTGTCCTCTATAACACAAACTGTCGTGGGAGGCCCTTTCTCAATCTTTTCTCAATTCTATCTCTACGGATTTGGCGACCAAGAAGCGAAATTGGCAAGTCTGCGTGATGGCGATGTACACTGGTTGTTTGTGAAACGCGGTGTGGTTTCCCTTTGCTCTCAAAATACAGTCCCAATTGTGCTACCAAAATACATTACTGAGATCCACCTTTAAAAATCATATTAAAAAAAGTTGGTTGAATCGTCTATTGAATTGTTATTAAATTTATCAGAGTCGTTGTGCAAATTTACAATGTTAAGACTAAGAACAAACAAACTATACGTATGATGTGGCGACTGTATATCCAATTCTTTTTGTAGCTGGAATATGGATGGGGGGATGTTGTTAAACCTTTTTTGTCCATCGACAAACAAAAGAGGGGACGACGGGGTGGAGGCGAAGGTGGGGGCGAGCAAAGAAAATTTTAAGTCACATTTGACACGCAAGAAGAAAATAAAACGTTCGGTATCGGTCTCTCCCGCTCTCTTTCACTTGGTCTAATGTCAAGTGTATGCATGCTGGTAGTTCGACATGCAAGTTTTCAAGAATAAGACAATTTATATAAACACACACACACACACACAAAAATAACAATCCCCATACCTACACCTTACATGGTACAAAAATGTATACAATTCATTTACAGTGAAGGTTGTTGGAGGAGTTGATAATGATGACCAGTGCCCGGATTTTAACGTTATTTCTGTATACTGCTGTACAGACATTACCAAATGACAATTGCCAGAGACAATCGAAATACTGGATTGAACCTGCGATCCTCGGATCAGCAGGCACCTGAGTTATCTATAAGACCAACAGGCAAGGACGCATTATGCCTGTCAACAAAGTAAGTCCACAAAAATATAGGATTGCTTGGACAGCAATCGAGAATTATCCTATATTTTTGTTATTACTGAAAGGTAAGTTCATTTGACCCGTACAATGTCTGCGATTCAAAGTACGCATTTGTGTTGTTGCTTGCAATTTTTCTACGCCCAACAATCCGGTTCTTAATGATGATGATGATGACTGTGCGACCACGTCGCGAGTCTCTTGTGGTCAAATTAAATTAAATAAACCGCGCCAAACTATTTCTCAAGTTCAGCCGATGCGGCGGCGGTCAACTCTTGTCGTGCACCGATGCCAACGCCCTCTGCACGCGAATCGTGCGACAAGTAAAGTTGATGACGACTGGGGTGGACAAAAAAATATTGAGAAAAACAAAAAAGTTAGCATTTCTACGTGAGCGTACTGGATTAGGCTCACACATTCTCTCGTGGGACCGGCCATCATTCTCTCCGGAGGAAAAAATGTTCCACTCAGCCTCGAGCCACTATACATATTTACGAGTACAGTATACATGCCTGGGTTGTGTTGTATTAGTGTGCGTCACGTCATCGGGAAGCGGATAGAAAAACAGCCGCACAAATATCAGTGAATTCAAGATATATAATTACATTGAATTACATGTACTTGATATATGGTAGATTTGCAAAAACTAGATTCGCGTGTGAAATATGAAGAGAAGAGTTTTAATAGTACATAATTCGTTCGCCAGATGGCAACATTAAAATTTTTGTTAAAATTGGGAAGATGCACTGAATTGACAGTGACAGTATTTCATTAAGGCGACCACTGGATTAAAATTTAAATTGGTTTAAGACCCCATTTCTCGTCAGGTTGTTTATGAAAAGTACGAACTTGTCGTAACATTAAAAGAAGCTGCATAAGAGGATCCTTAAAATGGACAAGTAACTCCTCGGAAATGTTGTGTCTAAAAAAATTAAGGATAATTAATTCTTATTTTCCCAGAGCGTGTCGTCAGTGGAATGGCCTTAACGAGTCTCCCGCCATAGACTGCTTGTGGGTACATATTGTAATTGTAATTAATTTGAGTCGGCCTCAACATTTAATCTTAACTATTTTCGGTTATAATTGTCTAGGATTGATCTCTGGATTGGCTCTGGGGGCGCAGGAGGGTGCGTGAGCGCAAGCAAAGAACAGATTGATCTACTGTCCCCGTGAATATATTTGGTCCATCACTCAGCGAGAACGCGAGCGGGACACACCGGCCATCATCCTTTTTATAGACGTGTTTTTCCCCCTCCCCCATTATAGTGGGGTATTGTGCCCGGCCGCAGACGATGATCCTTTCCTCCCCCCCACCCCATCATTGGATACCACAAGACACGGCATACACAAGAAAGTGCGTTATTCAAATTCGTCGTCATTTATCATGGACGTCACCAAAATCGTATGCAGAAGGGGACTACCTGGCTACAAGGGAGGCGACCAAATCGTATGCACGCCTAAAAGTGGCACCTGCACGGCTATGTCCAACCGCAAATCTCTTTGGCAAGACAACTGCGTGGTTGTAAGCCAATATATTCTGCATATGCCATCTTGTCTCATTTCCAGGCCCATGTACAACGATACAACAACCGGGCATGCTTAATGAAGGATGAAATAACAAGGAAGCCAGAAATAATGTGAGAAATTCGAGCAATTCACGATAATCACTACTATTTATACAAATTCGATTTCGTGAACATACTTTAAAAAATTTTGACGAACGTCTTTGAACGTTGCCTACAAATATGGTTTTTTCATCGAAACTGATTTCTAATCACGAAATAAGTGAGAAAGCTCCTATCGAATTTATAGTAATAAATATTTATAAAATGAATATTTTTTGAATGAATTTGTCTTTATAAGAAAAATTGAACGACTTCTCAAATAAGTTACACTATTATCTGACAAAACGATCGACCAAAAAAATAATATTAGAAACATTTTCTGGCCGCGTCGGGATTACAAACGCAGAACCCACCCTCTCCACTTCACCTTAAGTTAAGATAGGGAAATGTTTACGCCTGCCTGTGCCCGCTTACTGAGAATATCGAGCACCAACAACAATTTTATTTATTCAGCCGATACAGCAACTGGATATACGAGTTCGCTAAACTTTATAAGCCGCTCAGTGACAACATAAGTACAGGCCTAAAGCTAATCCAAAGAAACAAGAGAGGTAGAGAACCGATAAGCGATAATAATTAACGATAGGTCGTATATGGATATCGGAATACATCGTGAATATCTGCTTATTTTTGGAACAACTAACGATGCTGATTTCGGTGCTAGCACGACAATACGAATCGGTACACGACAATACGGAACAGCAAATCCGGGCTTCATCACCCGAAACAAAAATACGACGCCAAAAACAATCTCGGGTTCCCACGTTTGCTTGCGTGAAAACTATTTTTATTCTCGGAAAGGGGTAGAAACTTTTCGGACTGAGTAAATTAGGATTTACTATATTAATCGCTGAAAGAAAGTAGTGCGGAACAGTCATAGAAGCAGACCCTTGGTGAGTGCTGAACTGCTGACGTCTTCCACTCTAAGTTGCAATTCATGAAATAAAAAGTTGATTTTTGGACGAGTCATCTTAGATGATCATCATTGTCAGTGCCACCTAATTTTCGAGTTCTATCCATGTATCTCCATATAACAGATAACTATAGTCATGCGCTCCCCTGGGCTACATTTTCAATCCGGACCAACATCTGCAACAATATTTAAATGCGCCACGTCAAAGATCAACAGTTTTCTCTCCCGTTGGTGGATTTATCGGAGACGCGGGAAGACCAACTCTGCCTTCCCCTTGATATTTGTTACCTTTTTTTTCACATCTACCTGTATACGGAATGGAGGCGCTGTCAAGCGAGCCACCTAAAATGCAGAGCAGAGAGCTCATTTCTCTAACAATCAGTTATCATTACTGCTTCTTGGCATGCAACGTATCGACCAAAAAAAATATATATAAATCCGAATATAAATAAAAGATAAGGAACTGGGCAAGACAGCCAAAACAATTTGGGGCGAAAAATATATTCTTTGATCGTGGCCAAGAAAAACCGTTCTGATTAGGTGCTAACACGAAAAACGAATGACAACTGATGGCGAGCAATCATGACAACAATCATGCTCACCTTAACGTAACAGAATAAAAACGTAAATGAAAACGAAAACGTAACGACACTCCTTAACAAATCAAACAATCTCAATGTAAATTGTGATAAGAAATTGTACCCAATCTGACTGTATTTATACGAGTTCGCCAATCGTATTCGTCTCTTTCGTTCGGTATGTCCCGAAATTTCATGTTCTCGATTGTATTTATACTGTATCAATACTGTATTTCTTTTTTATGCCAGTTTAGGTTATAAAATTAACAATATCAACAATATTGCGCTCGTCTTATGACTTGATCAGTCATGACGAGACCTCTATTAGCGAAAGGCAACGCAAATCAGTTGAAGTTATATAGAACAATCTTTATGCAAAGTTCGTTGACAAATATAAAATGCGAAATCGCCTTTCGGATGTGCTGAAAGTTGCGTTGTACTTAAGTTTAAGAGAATCCGGGCACGTACGTGATCTGAACTTAAAGATCGCGCCTGCGATCTCAAAAGCCCGCTTTCCCAAAATTTCAATGACAAATTGAGATCTCTCGAGCATGCTCAAGAGGTCACCAGTGTAACAGAGCCTAAAGGGATCTTTTCGATAATTGCTCCATGAAACTGTCATCTTGTCAGCGACTATCGAGTGCTTGCGAGAAAAGATTTCTAATGACTGCGTTGGGAATTTAAAACTCATGTGTCTGACCAAATCAAAATGACATTTCCATGGACCAAACCACGAAATTACACGCACATGAAGAGGCTTTACTGGTATTGTATATCATCATTATATCATAATATACAGATTTAATACAGTTTCTGCATATAATTCGTGTGCTTGTAAATTGGTACACTTTTACACTTCTGTTTCGAATGCCGTTTGACAAACGCGAACGCACCGAATCAGTTGCGCGTGAAAGCTGCAAGCACATAAACGATAAAGACTGGGTGGAAGAAGAAAAAACTGAATATAAGTTAACAACATCAACGGCAGCTATACGGCATAGGTAACAGGTCATTATAAATATATATTTTAAGACATGTAAGCGACTTTCCCCGACTACTAAAAACGTATCGATTCCCCCTCTCTTCTTCTTCTCCTGACGATGCTGCTGGTGCTGCCACCTTGCCATCTATACATCCTCCTCCTGAGATCCATTTTTTCTGTATTCGGATGACAGATTTTCGCGCCCACCTGTAGCCGAAGAATCAGATCAGAACTTGTAGGGAGTTTTCCCGGTTACGAGTGGACAGCGAGTTCGTCTGCCAAGTGCACACTAGGTCTCAGAAGGCCGTACACAGGCTGATCTCTATAGAGGAGCGCGCGTAGAAAATGAAGTGTGAGTTCAAGTATACTCTATAATTTTGATAATTGCTCTCGATTCGCCCCAAGGATTACAGTCTTTGGAGTCTTGGAGCAGTGGAGCGCTCCACACGGCAGAGGTAGCTCCAGATGCGGGAACCGACTCGCCTTTTGCCTGCAAACACGTGCACCATTTAATGCACCATCTAAACATAAGGACGGCCCTGATACTCTATAATCAAATCCAGATATGACAGGTCAGTCGGTAACATTACAGCATTGCAGTGGCGGACGCTCGCGTGTGTGCATACATACATGTACACTCGTATACACACTTCGATATATCGAGTGCGGAGAGTTCAAGTGATGTGTGTGTGTGTGGTGTGTAGTCCCACGCTAAGACGAACGATTGGGACACATGCCCAGGGCGACACGAGAGAGTGGAATCAATTGTGAACGGTTGAATTGTTGTATTGTCCATATTCTTAAAAAAAATTGTATTTGAAAATTTATAATTTGGAACCAGTAGTTGGATCTATTGAAGATAGTAGTTTCAAATGCCGTATTAACGAAATACAAGTTGTATGAACTTGTAGAAACAATGTAACAATAAAATAAAATATTCATAATAAATTCATAACTAATTCATAATGAAATAGGGGTTGTCTCCGGGACAGCACCGGACGAAAAAAGACGACCAGAGTCGGCGAGAAACTCTCAAATAAAATATTAGAAAACACTCTATTATTAATGTAACAATGTAAACAATGTAAACTATGTAAAAACAAATAGTTCAACCTGTTCAGTTCATGCATAAACAGATTTACCTGTACATTAAAATTCATGGAGTTTCGGATTGACGAAAGAACAATAAGAAAACTATTCTCAGAATATGGAATCCCTTAGAAATCGACAGAAGAGAAATATTTAAATAATCGATTTTCAAAATAACTCCATTTTTGCACGATCCTACAGTAAACCACCTCAACATATCAGTAGTATAATAAAATATTCATAATAAATTCATAATGAAATTGGGGTTGTCTCCGGGACAGCACCGGACGAAAGACAACCCCTATTTCATTATGAATTTATTATGAATATTTTATTATATTTCAAGTACGATTTTGCCTCTTATATACTTATTTTGTTTAAATATCAGTAGTAACCTAACGAAAATCACATTTTTCTAATGAAAACAATTCTGTCACTCCTTGTTTTAGAAAAACATTTTGTAGAAGTTGTAATGCATACTTATTTTGGAAATGTCAATTTATTTTTTAGCTACTGTCAAAAGAAATCCGCACAAATTTTCAGGCGCACTTGACCAAGTCTGAATGGTCGAATGACTGGAACAAGGGGAACGTTTACCTTTTTCGCCCAGGGTGCAGTCTACTCTGGCGAAGACCCCCTGTGTGTATACGCGCGCATTATGTAAAACAAGTATAGGCTACGGTCTGTTGCTCCCCTCTCCCGTCATCTCCGTAAAAATCAAAGCTATATTCTCGTTTTAATTTAGTATTTTGGTGAAATTGATCGCGCCTGCCTCCAAGGGCCATTTCACGTGTAACAGTCATTACGTTTTATAGTGACAATAGGGTTGATGCCCCATGCAGCCTCGTGAACCACACCTTATTTTTTGGCTTTCTACTGTAGGCTCAATGCGATGTAAAGCACCTATATATACGAGACGCGCGGTTGGACATACATGCATACCCTGTATATAACCTATGTTGCGGTAGATCGACTTCATAATCGGTGGATGACGTCCAAAACCAAAACCAGTTCGCCGATTGATGTGTCTACCGTAAAACAGGTAGTCAAACCATTGCCGAAATATTAAGTTTGGCATTATCCATTGAAGTTTCGGAACTTTATGAAGCACAATCGTTATGCAGAAGAAAAAAATAATAATGGGTTTTGAAGGATTCGACATAATTTATTTATAAACTAAATGGGTTTTTTGATCCGGTCAATATAAATTTGTTTACAAAATAAAATGGTTTATGTAAATAACAAACCATTTTGTTCATACACCTAGAACAGCGGTTTGTTACTTAACAGAATAAGGACAAACCTGTTTAACCTTTGAATAAGGAAATAACAATACCATTTTTAATTGAATTCCGGAAGTGAATGAATTGCTGCCATTTAGGAGCACAGGATCGAATCAGTATTGCAGCAGCACAAGTCTGTTCTACAAACAACTAAGAAACGTCACAATTGCCCAGAATAATCGATTTTATAAAATTAAAAATTTGATCACACCACATTTGCATATGGAACAAGTTTATGGAGAAAGTCCGTCGTAGCATTTTTAGATTCACTGTGCTCCTTGGCCATCAAACTGTTCCACTGTCAAGAAATGAATCTTCCCTCCCCTGAAATAGAACATTATCATATCTGTATTATATTTAGCGACAACAATTTGTTTGATTTGCATGTTGTTCTCTCTGGGAGTCCGCTTTTCATTACTGTAAACAGTAAATACAAAAATCCGGAATGAACATAACTGAAACCGCAACAGCAAAACAGCTATTGTTATCTCATCTGTAAAATATTATTTAGCGCTTATTCATGAGTGCGTGTAGACAGATAAGAAATTTTCCATATAGCGACTTTTTTATATACGACTCTTTGTCGAACGCTTTTCACAAATCCACAGCTACTACATTCATCCAAATGTATCAACAACCATCACCCCAAATTCAACACAGCTGATACAAAAGAGAGTGCAGAAGCATAATACACCGGTACGAGAACGTACCGACGTGTTAAGTATATAGCGTGATTATGGTCTGACAAAATAATTATAAACAACGCGCCATAATGCTCCTCCTGCACCAAAAAAAAAAAAAAAATGAAAATAAGTGTGAGGATCTTCCTGGTGAAATCACGCGTGCTCCCGGGGGCAGACTGACCCCGAGAGGCGTTCTGTAAAGCATAAATCCCAGCCACATGAATGCACTCGTAACCGTTTCGACGTGGGTAGAATCAGTGTGTCTATGGGGGTGTGGGGGGTTGGTCCGCCTTCCTCCGAAGAAGTATATGGATTACTGTGTTTGTGAACAACATCCGTCGCGACAGTACTCTCGCCCGCTGATCGCGTGAGGGAGCTAGTTGGGCGGACAGTGGCCACGCGGCCGGCGCGCGCTTTTCATTGTTTCCAGGTTGGTAGCGAAAAAAATCATGAGAACGGATAGACTGTCTGGAAGGTTGGACTAGTAGGTAGCCTTTAGCCTCAATTATAGCGGCATCTTTAAAGTATGCAATGAAATTTAGTATGCAAAGTATGCAATGGAATGGAGCTTGATCTGAGATGAGCTGAAATATGCTCAGTTTATTTTGATTCAAATTAGAAAGCATATATCCGAAATGAAAAATTTAGTAATCTAAACAAATTGATTTTAATGTACGCCGAGTTTTATATTTAATCAGGAGGAATCAAAAGAAACTTAGATATGCGATGCAGTGATTCTTTAAAACAAATTAGTGTAGTTATAGTAAACCAACAATTTTCCAATTTTCGTCCCATCTTTACTAAATTCCAATAGCCATATTGACGTGAAAACGTATTCAAATAAGATAATAAGGTAAACTATAGGTATAGTCCTACCACAAAAAATTACAAACATCGCCTATAAAAAGATTGTGCACGAATAAATATGAAGATACGAAAGTCGTCAGATAGAATAAAAACAAAGAAAGGGCAATGTCCGGGAAACCACGTACAGAACACGACTAGGGGAATGACGACATCCGAGTTGACAAGACTCGGTCAAAAATAAAATTAAAAGAAATGAAGATCTGCTAAACACAAAGACAAACGATTAAACTGATTTATAATTTACGTCACTACTCAATAAATTTAAATATATATTTTTACCATGTTTCTGGTTTTTCAACAGCGCTTTCGGAAAGGATCAAGCTCAATAGCTTGGCTGCTCCCGAAAGCGCTATTGATAATCAGAAACATGGTAAAAAAAACATTATTTAAATAAATCACAAAAGTCTTATGTGAGACTTGTGTTTGTTTTTATCCAATCAACTGCAATCCACCGCACTATATGTGTTCTCTATAGGATTTCCTCATGTTGCTTAAGCACTATGGGCACGTCCAGTAGTTCCCCGGGATTGAAATTTTCGAGAGCCCGCGCTGGGAAATGTTCCGAAATCTTCATTTCTGCTAGTTTTTATTTGACAGAGTTTTGCCAAATTGTAGCGAGCCGTTAATTTAAAACACTTGAATAGTAGCTTGGGACTTATGATTTTCAGTGACACGGGATCGAATCAGCGCTGGGAATTAATTGGAAGAGATACCGTCGAACTACAATTACAATATGTACCCACAAGCAGCCCCGGATTGGGCCTATGGCGGGGGTCGAACGACCAGTTAAGGACAAATGTGTGGTTGTCCTAACTGACCTTTGGCTTGAGACTCGATAAGGCGATATATACTGTACAGTATTATTTAGTCAACTGAGTGACGACGGGGCGAGCTGTTTGATCTCTCACAAAAGCATATATGTATCCACTTAAACGGTTCGTAATAAACATGTTCAGTGTACATCATAACATAATTAATGCTTCAACGTTGCTATTGTTGCCGCATAGCCAAAAGAGTAATGGCGAGCTTACTGGAGATGAAGCTTCCCATTCTTCACGATTTATACGATGAGTTTTTGGGTGATGCGCGGTCGAAGCCCGCCCAGCAGTCGCTCGGCCATACCTGTGCGTGCCATACCCGAAGGCTGCCGGCTATTTTCGCGACGATCAACTCGTTGAACTCGGTCATATTCCATTCTGGCACCTTTTTTTCGTTCTTTTGAGGTTCCCCCTACTCGGACACACCTCGCTGCGCGCGTTTACAATACCGACAAAGAACCGTTGCTCTGCTCTACATTATTTTTTTTTTTTCGTTCTGTCTCTCCGAATTGCCACTGAATATACAGGTAAACCGTGGTACATGCTCATGTGGCGTCATCAGGAGTCAAACGTGAGTCGCCATCACGGTTGTTTCGTCGCTCACTAGATGGCATTCAGGCTGCAGTGTGTAATGACCAATGAGCAAAGTAGTCACACTTCCCCCTGACGATGACAAATATTGGTTGTGTTTGATTTGCATTTGCTCGGTGGTCGGCACCATGATGGTGAACAAGGTTCAAAATAATCAAAACCTAATTTATTTCAGTCTGTATAATGGATGATTCTCCTTTCTATTTGGCTTGAGCGCTACCTAGCGAGCAAGACTGTAATACATTTATTGTTTTAGAAAAAATCATCAAGCGGCGGTCACTGCGTTTTACTTATCCCCAAATACGCAACATATCATTGGTCAACACTCAATGTACTCGTACAGTACAATTTTAACGTAATTCCGACAAATGGCGTTAGATTCATTTAAAGGAATTAAATGCGAAAGTAACGACACCTGGCGTTGTAGAGTTCCAGCATATGAAAAAATATAAAATTGCGTTTTCAAAACATTTGCAGAGAATATTTTTTCTTCTTTTGCTGTCAGCGTTAAATCGCACGCTGAGAAATAGGGGACACCTAAAAAAATACATTTTTAAGATTTTTGTCTCCAGTGTTTGAAACAAAATTATGACGTCTGAAGTGAACGGTGGGGGGACAACGAACGTCACTCCAGAGCTTCACACCCTGCTTTTTATGACGAAAAATGCTTCGGTTTTATAATATATGGGCTTCAATACCATGTTTGTGGTTCAGGATGCAGTAGGGGTTTTTCAATCTTTCACCTGGATAGTCTCTATACGCATACCGCATGCACGAATATGTTGCATTATAAACACCAGCTGTGCTCATCATCTGTTGAGCCACATCCAAGGCCAGGGTCAACAGGGGGCAGCACCCCAGGGCATACCTGTACAAGCGACATGCGAAGGACGTAATGATTTCTTCGCCATCGAAGAAATTTTCAGTTAAATTGATCTCATCATCGAAAGTTTTACAAATAGATAATTAATTAATAACAACCCAAAAGAATGTGATGGTATTTTTCAGAATAATATTTAAAGTACAAATACAAATCGATCAGACGAATAACTAAAATAAATCCAAAGATTCTCGACTGGTGTATAGTGACACGAATTTAGACCAATACTTGTTCAGGAAACAAAAAATGGGGTTTTACACTTGAAGTCAAATTTGTTTCATGGTCAAACTATTGAATATATATATGTACTAGCATTCAAAATAATTAATTGGTGGCGCCATGTAGTTTAGTAATACAATGTAGCTTGTAGCTTTGTAATGACATTCGCAATAAATTTTCAGCTATGGCGTCGGCTAATCTAGTATTTTCTTGACAATGCTTAAATTGTCCATACTGAATTTTTTTTAATTTAAGAAAAATACGCATACGCTGCAGTGGTTTGTCAGTTTGCATGGCTGCCCAGGGCACAAATGCCTTGATCATGGCGCCACGCAGTAGCCAAAACCTGTACGCACAATAGACATATTTACGAACTTAAACTTGGCGAGTGCATAGACTTAGCAAATCGCCTCCATGAGAAGTGGAAAAAAATATTAAATAAACTACGATAAATTCCTATTCGGCAAGAGCTTCTTTTTTGTTTGGTTCACAGCGTGCAAAGGTCGCTCGCATTTTGAACCAGTTAACCAGTATTTTTAGCTGCCTATAAATTCTCTGGAGCTGTTAAAAGTGCTGTCTTTGCGCGCACATCGGCCATCCCAGCGAGATTGAAGTAAAAAAGAAGCAAGAAAAAAATTCAACAACGCCAGCAGCACGCCGGTCTAGCACTGACCACCCTCGGCTATAAGCTGCTGCTGCGAGAAAGAGGAATCTCGAATTACTCGCCCCCGAGAAAACGCAGAAGCATAAACGTCAAAATATTTTATACTTTTTTTGAATATTCCGCTCGGTTTTAGACAGTGGTGCGACTTAATCAGGAGCATACAGGCGGAGAAAGGTCATACATTTCAGCGTGCTGCGTGTCGACGGTAGTCGAAACGGCAAATCACAACGGCACGTAGAGACTCGTTTCCTCTTGAGACCCCCGCGTCCATTTAGAGGTGAGCAGCTCAACATTGGACAAGGTAGCTAAGCATCGCCCATGTTGCAGACTGAGCGGTGCTGCAACAGTTTTCCTTCACATGTGACCACAGTTTTCTTTTTTAAAAACGTTTCAAACACAATGGCAGACTGTAACGTAAATATTGTAATTCTATCCCTCTATGGAAAGCATATTAGTTAGTTAGTTCATCACTTCTATTTACAAATTTTTTGCGAATCACAAAATAGACGGATTGGTGTTAGATTGAAAATTATTAGGTGCGTCATGCAATATGATATGCGCACACATAGTGAAAGCGATACGGTAGATCTTACTGATTTTTCCTTCGCCGATTTCATCGTCCTTTGAAAAACATGCACGAAAATTTATTTAAAAAAATAAAAATGTTTGTTAAGGAGGTTCACCGTTGATTGCTCATCTTATAAGCCTCACAGGGAGCGACCTGGAAATTTTGTCTAACCTAGGCTGCCTAGTAAAGGGATCTTTAACGTTCCGATATCGTACAGGTACACATGATTTTACTTCTATTCCGAAAGAAGGCATGTGAAGGAATTTTTTTCGCCAGAATAATTCCGAAGTTATCGGCCGGAATCGAAACCGCGATCACCAGGCCACGAGAAAAACACGCCATCCCCTCGACCACTCGACACCTCACGAAAATTTAGATTATCGGTGCTCGGCCTGCGAAGTGTGACGGGTTTTACAAATGTGGAACAGCGCCGACGCAGCAAATGTTGGCAATCCATGAGAACACCGAAGCTGTGCCTGTTTTCACGTTTCTCGAATTTCGGGGGCAGCAATGCAGGCGCCACGCGCACACACCATCATATCTAATGTTTAAATAGCGATGCAGATTCGGTCGCACTAAGCAAGCACATTTTAGTTGATGAGTTTTCTTTCCTGAATGAATGTTTTTTGTTAATTCATCAAAATGATTCAGGAAAAGCGGTCCATGTGGACCAGGAGGCCTCAGAGGGCAATCAACAACTTCTAATTGCAAAGTTTCATTTCAACGCAAGTGAAATTTGAATTTGAAATATAAATTTCGTTACTGCTTATAAGAGTAATAAATTTTATATTTCCATTGATCCGATTGGGCGATCTTGGTGTCCGTTACATTTCGATATTAAAAAAGACAAAAAGAGAATCATCTAGCAGATCGTTCGCGTTTCTATGTAACTATTGCTAATGATAAATAGAAAACACCACATTTTCTCGCATTCTCTTCGATAATAAAAATAAAAGAAACGCCAGCGCCGGCGCCATACTTAAACGCAAATCTCATTTCGCCCTAGCATTTCGCAGGTTTCCTGCATTTTGAAGGGAAGAAAAATATATTTTTTTCTTGTCGCCCAAATAGGTACCTGCCGCATGTGTTTATACCTTTCTTCAGTCGTGACTACGTGCACGCACGAGCGCCCAGATTATGGGGATCCAACTCCAAAAAATCCCCCCAAAAGAGCTCTAGCGTGGAATGCCAACGCACCCCGCATTGAATAGCGCGTAGACGCCCATCATCGCCGCGGAGCTGCCCTACTAAAGCTAACAATTGCACTACAGTATATATATGTACTAACCAGATAGCCCCTGAAGATAAGTCTGTTGCTGCAACGCCAAGTTCCATATGGCTAGCGATGCATATCGTCGTTGCGCCCCCGGACGCTCTTTAGCATCCCGTTTAGACTAGTTTCAGTCGATTGCCTTCGAGATAGATGGCGCGTCTTAAAATTCCATCAACACTGCACTTTCATATGGTAGCCATCGAGGGAGCAATCGAAAACATCGTAATGCACCCGATAGTCAATTACAATCGACTTACGTATGCAACCACGTTATTAAGCTTTACAGAAATTTGGGCAGAACCCCACACTCTCGGTTTTTTTTATTATCAGTATCAACATCGAAAGAATGCCAAAAAAATATATATACTTAAAAGTACCATAAATTTTGATATCACGGTTATACGCTTCAAGATATGTTTCGCATATTTTATGAACACGGGCCGTTCCATATAGGATACACCACTTTCTTAAGGTCGGTGGGGGCCTTTACGGTGGAAACAGTGTTGTGGGGGAAAGCCAGTTGAACGACACAGTGGTGTGGTTCCACGACCTTAGTCTGATGCCCCCCTGCCTAGGTACTGTAAGCCAGTTTTACACGCGCTAGTGCGCCAAAAACCATTTCTGCGGTTGGGGAGCTCGTCCAACGCGCGCAACACAAAAATTACAAAATGGTGGCCATTAATTGGTGAATCAACTTAATTATAATTTATGTGCTGAATTTTAATGAATTGTTGCTATTTGTTTTAAACGATCGTAAATTTCGCTGTTGCTGCTGTTGTTGCGGCGACGGCGGCTGAGTGACGGCGAGAATGAGCGAGACTAGGACATGCCTTGTGGTTCTCCTGAATAGCAACCATCAATAAATGATTGGGGTTTTGGGGAATTTTATCGTGTCTCTGTACAGTATAGCTAGTTGGAAGTATTGAGTAACCGGGAGAACCCATAGGGCTAACACGCTGGTGGGCCTCCTTAACAAATATCTCAGAGTGAAGAATCGGCCAGAAGCGGTAGTTTATCAAGGTGCCCCCGCTAGTTATCGTACAAAATCGCAACGATACTAGTGTGCAATACAGTTGAAAATAACTTTTTCGTTTACCGTTTCCGTTTCATCGACGTAATGGCTTTTAATTAATGACAAACTTAATAAAAACAATGAATTACAACTTCGATACTTTAAGGCCGCACTGGAACATATTTAAACTTGTTTAACATGTTTCTTTTGATATGGGAGATTCTACCAAACATGTACATGTATTTTATCGAATGTCTATAAGATCTTACGATGCACATGCAAAACAGTGTTTTTTTTTAATGTCGGCATCAAAAAAATTACGAGGACAGCCGAGCGAAGCGGGCTATCTCTCTAATAAATCATAAAATCTAATTGTTTAAAGCATTTACTGTAGTTCGATTTGAGAGATAGCGACCTCTTCAGTAGCTCAAGCAATGCATGTGCACGTAATATAAAATGCGAAAATTAAGCAGATGTATTACACAGTGTATGCTCACAGATGCGCTGTGAACTGTTTGAGCAATCCGCGTTATTTATAGCAGGGAATTGCCCCCATACATTACTCTAGTTTAACCGTCTTACGTTTACCATCTGTTGCTGCAGCCCAATTTTTAACCATACTATAAGTATAATAGCTTTTTTTCGATAAACGTATGCCATATCGCAATGAGACCTTTAAGTTCAAGAGTAGGAAACCAAACAGATTAAAAATTTTATTTGCGTGATTAACTGTTGAGATGCCAACATCGGCGGTTATCAGGAAGCATGGTGTCAAGATTGTCGTGATTATCGACTTGATACAAAGCTTTATGGTGTTTTTAAATGAAACAAACAATAAGGGTTGAGTTTTAGATTGCAGGAGGATTGCTCATAAACTTCTGTATTAAAAAAGATTTTCATAATTTTTTTTTTAAATTAGAAACTTTTCACGGTTCAAGTGTCCACCAATACGTTATCCGAGATTGGATATACAGGGTTAACCTGAAACTATGGACCCCATTTTATTATTTTTAATAAGTGGGCCAAAAATAGTCAGATTATTATGAAATTTGGAAATAATTAAGATTTTTTTTTTTTTTTTTTAAATTCATTGAAGTGACGGATCACAACAGGAAGATTCTGTACCCCTCTCAGAGCTTAGGCTTAATGTGAGAGGCACATTTTCACCAGTACCCCGAGCCAAAGCCCGCGCCGGGAATCGAACCCGGGACCGCCGAACCGCAGTCCGTCATAAACCAACTGCGCTACGACGGGTCGTACGTCGAACGTCGTAAGATAACAGTATCCTCTTTCAAATTCCAAGACTCAAATTTCAAATTTCAATATTACTAATGTTGCGCCTTGCCGGTGGCGCTTGTCGATTGATTGCCGATTACTTATGCAATTCGCAACTGTGTAGCGCGTTTGTTCAACTCTGCTGCAAAAATACCGTTTACCTAAGATAAAAATGCGCCATAGCAACAAATTATGAAGCCAAATGTCTTAACGAGTTTCCGAACAAAGGATCCGGAAAAGGAGCTGACCCGATGCTCCATCTGTAAACTGTGATCGTTCAGAAGTCTCACGAAGGTAGACAGTCTCGGTTTGGTTTATCTTTTGCTAATTAAGATTCTTCATATTCGAATAAAATCCATCTTTTATTTAGAAACTCGTTAAGCATCATAGTTGTCATTATTTGTTTGTCAAATTAGTTGAACGGCATTTTTGCAGCAGAGTTGAGCAATCGCTCTACAAAGTGACCTATTGTCGACAAGCGCCACCGACAAGGTGCAACTTTAATATTGAGAAATTTGAAATTTGAGTCGCGGAATTCGAAAAGGGTTACTTGTTAATTATACTCTCGTTTCATAATAAAAAATATCGGACTATTTTTGGCCGACTTGCTAAAATGTGCCCCTCACATAGCATAGCGCCTAAGCACAGAAACTCCTGTTGTGATATACACTTAAGTGATTTACAAAGGAAATAATAAAATTAGGTCCATATTTTCAGGTTCACTCTGTATTTATGATTGAGAACCTGCGGGGTGGAAAGTTCAGTCACCGAGCTCAATTGGTCGATGCCTTCCCCTTGCGGCTCTCCTCGTAGGGAAGGGTAAACTCGGTGGACAGAGGTCTTCTCGTCTACCTGGGGATGGCCACATCCCGAAAACGTTGCTGGCCAAACAGTTAGGGCAAGAAGTATAATAATTTACGGGTGTGGTTTGATACTTGTCAGGTGAACTTAGGTGCAAGTCACGAAATTTAGCATACCATCGCGGAGCACATAAGGGTGGATGCTATTTTTTTTCGGCAGCGAGAAAATTGCTGCTACTTGTTACGTGTCGATCTCTCAAAAGAGCTGCTCCATCAAGCAGAGTCCATGCGTGTGTATCTGTATACTCCCGAGACCAACAGGTTGCGACATTTCACAACTTCCCTTTTACACGATACATATAGCTTCTGGGAAGTTTTGCTTAATAAATTACAATTACAATATGTACCCACAAGCAGCCCCCAAGAGGGGGGCCTATGGCGGGGGTCGAATGACCAGTTGTATC
>JAQGBY010001502.1:0-28851 GCA_034698785.1 Mycogona germanica | reverse complement strand
AAAAACTTTCTGCTCAGTCGAGTAGGTGCATTCTGGTCCACGAATGTGGGCGTGGGTTCAAATCCCACTTCTGACAAAACTTTTTGAATGTCGGTTTCGTGTATCGAAAATTAAAGCCACCATACAATCTTCTATAATAAAACGAGAAGTGTCCACAACTTCGGAATTTTTCGGGTAAGAGAAAATCCTTCGCACGTCTTCATTCGGAATGGAAGTAAATTGACTACAGTTGATTGGTAATTTTTAAAAAAAAAACGCGACCCGTGCCCGTACGATATGAGGACACGTTAAAGAATCCTACCTAGGTTAGGTGTAAGTAACGCTTTGTTCGAGCGACAAACAGCTTCTCATAAGCTGGAAACAAGGAAAGTTTTCACTAGTTAAATAACTTCATTGCAACTTCACAAAAAACACGAAACGAATATATTATATATGTATATATATATATATAAATAATATTTAATAATTATCAAACATGATTATCGCTTGTACATATTTTTATAATATTGTCGGTCAAGTCCTCCTGGCGTGTGAAGAGTCAAACTAAAAAAAAGCCTGATCATCACCTTTATCGTGGTAAAGTAATATTGTATAATATTCAATATAACATTTGCAATGATAATAATTACATCCGAACTGTGTCTAGTCCGATTCCAACGACAGACTTCGTTTTACAATATACAAAATATTATTTTGTTCAATTTTCGCTCTTTGTGTCGAAGCAACCAGTCACAATAGCAACGGGGTACATACACACATAATTACATTTCCGGTGGAAAACCGCACACCAGGCCAGGGCACGTCCACAAACCCAATTGTTGTGAACCATTTCCTATGCGTCCTACTTGAATTCGCTCTGAGACTAGGCGAAAATGAGTATAAAAAAATGTACATGAGGGAGACGTACACAATTTTCTATATTGATTTCACTCGAGCATAACCAATTTGAATAAAATTTTAATATAGTTCCTAGTTAAAACATGTTCCATGCATCGTTGGGAAGAGTACATTTAATACCAAAAGACGTTGCAGGAGGAACTCGAATTAATCAAAATAGAAAATAGTCGTCCAACCCAAGCACGGGACAATCATTCTAACACTGGAATAAAGTATGGCGATGAACGAACACGGCAAAAATGACCGCGGTGCTCTCAACCAATGAAATACGGAATCGAATTGACTGCGCCATCAAAATAAGTAATATCACAGCAGCAGTATGAGCTCGTTCACAAAGATTAACTCGACGCGCGCAAACACATTTGAGGCGTGGACAATCATTTACTTCGACGTTTGAAATTTGTGACCCGGTGGAACTGAAGTGGAACTTAGTATATATACGGAATGCACGAATAATTTAATTTTAGCGGAGAAGAACTAATTAAATAAATCGCGGGAGCTAAAATACTCACTCACTGTATGTTATTTCGGTTTGGTGAATTTTCAAAATGAAAAATACATTTCGTTTAATCCATCAATATTAAATTTTTTTTTAGTAAAAATTAAAAACAAGGTACCGTTACCTCGCTCGCAATATGTCGATTCCGATTCCGGATGAATGACATTTAAAATATGACATTTTGTACGACTCGCCGTAGCGCAGTTGGTTCGACGGTCCCGGGTTCGATTCCCAGCGCGGGCTCTCGATTATTCGATCCCGGGGTGCCACTCACATAGTGCCTAAGCACCGAGAGGGGTACAGAAACTCCTGTTGTGATATACATTACAAACACTACAAAAAAAAATATTTTAGAAATGAAAATACGTTGCGCTAAGCGCAGCGTACTCAACCACAGGGTCAAGGAGGATATTAGCACCGTTTGACATTTAAATTGGCTACACAGTCATCGCGCACGATACAGCCACCAAAATGTTGAAAATTGATATTACCTGAACGAGCTTAATCGTATTAGCTGAAATAACTCATTAAAGTGGAATTTGGAAAGTGTGAAAGACCGAAATCCGATACTGTCTAACCAAACATCCGCAACTGAATAACAATCTTAATAACAGTATCGTTGATTAGCTAGCTCGGTTGACATTAAATTCTAGAACATTTTGCATCCTTCATCCTTGGTGGTGGTCAACATTTCTGGACAAGCATTCTTTTAAAAGTGTGCATAGAAAAAAAAACTCAAAAATATTACATTCGTACGCTGACCATAACCGTAAACCAAAAATATCTGGGATGCAGCCACTGCCTTAAGCCTACAAAAGTGTAAAAACCGATGGCAGGATTCGCCGGAAGTACAGATAGGTATGTTGTTGTCGACGAAGGAGAAAAAATGGCGAACCGGTAATTATGATATCCCAGAGCGCTGCTTCTGTTGAAAATCGGCAGATACACAATTCGAAAGAAATAAAATCCTCTAATCACAAAAACTATACATCCATCGAATAAGATGGTCTCTTCTTCACCTCCGACAAAAAAACCCAACATTATGATACACGGGCAATAGATTGTGTGAAGAATTGGACGCGTTGACGCATCGAGATCCTACCGCTCGGTCGGAATTCACAGGTCCTCATCGCCTATACCTTCAAAAACGTGATTCTCGGTGAGCGGTTTGGAGGCGGTCGGCGTGCGGACGGAAGACTTGGTCGACACAGACGACAGCTTTTCCTATTGAACAGAGATATAGAGCAGCAAATTAATTCATTTCCTATGGGGAACACAGAAGTAGCAAAATTCATTTGCAAAAGAATAAAACGAAAATTGCATAGTCCTGAAGAAATTAAACTTACAGTTAATTTTTTCACGGAAAATTCTTTGGAATTGGCCAGAGTCTCGGGACCCTTAAACAGAACAAACACAGAAACGTTCACACCGCAAATCAATTAAGCACAAAAATTAATTTTAAAAAAATGAGCGAAACTTACGGATCCATTGAGAATGGCGTCGTTGGAGGTGGATCGACTGACGCTAATCTGGTGACTGGAACCGTCCCGCTTCATGTAACTCCAGCTGCCCTGACGCACACGATCCTGGGGCTAAAACCGCACGGACACAAATGACTACATCAATTTCGAGTTTAAACCTAAAGAAATTAAATACACATTGCTTTGATCGACCTAACTCACTCGTCGAATCTTGCCACCGTTCTTCTTCATGAGCAACTCTTCTACCATGCTCTGCAAACAGACGCTCATCAAAATGGCCTGGATAAAAAGAAAAATGACCGAGAAAAAGAATGCTCAAGCGCTAATACCATATGTGAGAACAAGAACATTTGAAAATATTTTAAATCACGCCACAAACATTTTTTGAAAGGAACGTAGTCATTAACAATTATGGAATATGGCGGGGGTCATTCGATAGTTAATTTCTGAATATTTCACAGAGAACACAGCATTAGTGTTGATCTTGTCATGCGCATACCTGCTCGCTGACTACAGTGATCCACTCCAATTTGTCCTTGCTAATGAGATATTGAAAAGCGAGCTCCAATCGCCGTCCATCGCAACTAATCTTGTCTTCATCGCTGGCTTTCTGGCGGACGGAAGAGAGACATGCCAACATTGATCACTTCAAAACATGGAGTGACAGCAAAATTCCACGCAAAACAAAGCACATAATCGAAGAAATGTTCAGACGACCACGACAAAGAATATACTTACTGTTGTTGTCACCCTCCAACATCGCGTTCTCGTGACTTTGAAACTATATTCCTTAATTTTATTCTGCAAAGAATAGTGAAAATTTAGCTCATAAAACTTGAGAAATCATCAAGTAACGAATTTATGAATTCAAAATCAAACCACCACTCATCCCTTTTCTGAACTTTGTGACTACATATTAATCACATATACCACATTACATTAATTTAATATTATTAAATACTAATTAGTTCAAACTATAGGGGATGCCACTCACATTGGATCCCTGGTATCGGAAAATGAGTTCCCGGTTGCCAGCATTGACGACGGCCAACGAGTTAGGCTCGGGGAAATCGCACATGCAGGGCTTGAACTGCAGGTAGCCGTAAAACTTAAGTGTCCGCGCAAACTGCAAATACTGAAATAGAGAAGAATTTTTTTAACGTAAATAGGCTCATTGGACTAGGGCACACCAGCAGAAACTCAGATTCTTTATCCACTGGATAAAAAACGGCGAAGTCTCACCTCTCGTTTGGACCCCCGAGCCTGCAGGGCTGCTAGCTGCTTTTGCGTCTCCTTGCTGGTGATAACCCAACCCCGTTCCACATCGTTGACCGTTTGCACGTAGAGCAGGTTCATGGCTACACGCTCCTCGAGCAGGTCGTCGTCGTATACAGGGTCCCAGTAGCTTTTCCTTAGCACGATTTTGTGTGGTCCTTTGGCCGCCTTGAGTGAGATGTATGGAGACTCGAAATCCTGCATTCGACGTACGACTGTCAGTTGGGAAATCAAAAGAATAAATTAATCAACACTTGTTAAAGCCCCTAAAGCAACCACTGTATGCACAACCCGATTCGATTTTCAAACTAAAAAAGCTTACTCGAGAAATCTTCGTCACTTTCCTTTCGCAACAAGAACAAGGCATAGTAGAACACAAACTCCACTGGCAAATTAATGGCTGCGGCCACAGTCTAGGAACAGAAGCGGGGAAAAATATTTATGAAATGATCTAGAAAAACTAACATAAATGGCAACATCAATAGTAATATAATTAAGAATGGTTGGATAAACTGAACTTGATTGAAGACATTGCCACCAAAAAAATACACGTTTGTAATGAGAACGTATTTTTCATCAATCATTCGAAGAACCTAGTTTGCTAGTATTTTAATTCGGAAAGAAAAGTACAAAAGTACTTTATATATTTGCAGAATGTCGTCCAGAAAGACTTTGTTAATCGCCAAAGCATATGCAATCGATAGTAATCTTATTACTCACTTCAAGCACGTCGTCGGTCTGCAGCGTGGAAAGGATAGTGATGTCTACCTTCTGACCATTCATTAAGTAAATGTTGAGCTGGACATCCTCCTGGCTTTGGTTTTGAGTTTCCTGTTCAACACATTAGCACATGTCAAAATGGGCCGTGCACAGCAACAATTAATCTCAACAAAGAAACCGTATTTAAATTCGTCAATCCAGCAGCTTTCCCTCAATTTTCTTTAAATGAGGACACACACACCTACCTGCTGAGCATTTACGAGGAAACCATTGAAAACCTCGTTATTGAATATTTTCGAATCTTGGCTTACTGCAAGTAAAAGTAGACGCACCACCGGATTAAACAATTTAATTATATTTTCAAAGGGTATCAACACCCGATCATAATTCATTTGAAGTCGCAATAACAAAACTCACTAATTTGAATGTATTTGTCCAGCTGCGATCTCCTTTCCTCCACCTGAGCGGGTGTGAGCGGCAGTAATCTTTTGGATGGAAACGACGGAAGTTTATTGTGCATTTTCTTGAGCTAGAAAATATTGAAAAATAATAATTATAATACTAGAGGGTAAGATTAAGAAAATCATCTGCGAGGGAGATAATAATCGTCATAATTTCCTGTCATCGCTCACTTGCACTAATTCCCACGTTTTTGTCATTATTTGAGTTGCAAATAATGAAGTCAAAAGAGAAATGACTACAACAAAAAACTCAACAATAGTCATGGAATATATACAGGAAACAGTATGAATACGCTCACTGCAATTTTTGAGATGCATTTATAATAGGCTTGGATAGTTCTAACCAGCAATTTTTGTTAACAAATATTGCGCATCACAACGTGGAATCTCGGTAGTTCAAACCTTTGCTTTTGTGGCGTCATGAATCACACACACTCCCTTCTTTTACAATTTCTGAAATTTCAGTTTATTTATATTTTATTTTTGGAGTCTCGCCAACTCGTCGAGTTTTCACGGTTTCTGTCCCGTATTGTTTCCCTTTATGCTATATCGTCGACTACCACATATTTTATGACTATTGGTTATTTTATTTTTGAGTTTCGCTGCGCCCCACAGACGTAATGTTATTTGATTTTGTTAAATTCAATATCGCGTTAACGCAACAACATAGACTTCAGATAAGTTGCGCTGACCTAGACATTTGTGACATCCAGCCTAAATTTCATTTAGCTGCGTTACGCCGTTCGTGAGATATCTTTGTGACCAATTTTGATGTATGGTGCAGTTTGAATAACAAAAATCTGATTTCAAAAAGCGCCCCAGTGTTGATTAATGTCTTAGTTACACCAAATCAACTAACAATAAGCCCGTTTCGTATTTGTAATACGCTTCCATAACGACTACGACCAACGATAAGCGAACGGCATTCGTTATCACTGGAAGGTCAAGCGGTAGTTGAACTCACGAGGAGCGACGCGTTTTACTTTTGACAGTGTGACTGCAAGCGCCAAATGGTAGCGTTGAAAGAAACCCAAACGCAACCATAGATGGAGATCCAGTGTGACTTCGAAAGCTAGTGTGAACCGAAAATGGATTTTTTTAAGTGCCTGCCAATTAATTCTCTTGGTGAGGCATTATCGCAACATGTCGCATAACATTTCGAAAGATGAGTGTTAGTCATGTGTGAGCTACGACGGGAGGATCGCATAAAACAGACACTTTAAATGCAGACAAGTATAATATAGTATTGTGTCGATCGGGTGGAGTAAATGAGAAACTAAATTGCAACGTACTGAACGAATATTGGGGTTGTCATAATAAGGGGATCCAAAGTTTTGGATTTCATATTTTTTTATTCTTTGATTTGTACATTGGAAATATGTTTCACTTCACGTCGAATCAGATATCCAAAGTTAATAGCACATAAAAAATTATATTTTGGGTGTTTGATACGATAAAGAACAGTTAAGACAGCATCGAGAATATATTTGACACAATGTTCCCGAAAAATGGTTATGCCATGAATGAATGAGGTATCCTGACTAGAGATGGTTAGTCTCGTTTGTAGTCAATCGCTATTATTTATCCAAAATTGAGTAATTCTGTAGTTTCAGTTTCAGTTTTCAGTCCCTACACATGACACAATAAGTACACTGCAGAACTTGTCAATGTGCAGTGTTGATAGGCTGTATTGTAAACATTGCAGAAGAGAAATAAACTACTTCAAAGGCTACATATTCCATACTGAAAATCCATATTGATGAGCTCGCAGCGACAGCATTCTATTGTGTTTATGATAACTTTCTGACAGTGTCAACGAAACTTAGAAGTTATCGAACGAAGTTCTCCAGACCGAATGGAAAAGGGTTATCGCATTATTCCACTGAAGAACGCAGCTGCGCAAATGAGGTGTTCCCTCGTCGAATTACCTGTTCGTGAAGGCTGTGGAGTTGCTTGTAGCGCACCGTACAATGAATGACCCCATTTATGTGAATGTTGTAGGCCTGAAAAATGAACAAGTAATACAATACATACAATTTTAAACTAATCGTACTAGGTACGAGTAATAAGAGTACAGTGATCCTGCGAATAACTGAGACTTTCACGATTATTCTGACCAATGTTTCAAGATTTGCTAGACTTAACAAAATGTGCGTCCAAAAGGGATCATAACTATTTAATTTTGCCATTTAACCGTGGACATAAACGTTTCACATTCTGGAAGTCGAATTATGTCCAATCATTTAACCATTTGAAACCCTGAAAATGTATATTATAAATGCAGCGTAACTCGTTCGAAAGTTTGACACAGTTCGTTAAACAGCTGTATTTGGAACCTCACGGTCAAATGGTAATTACATCTCGTTGGTCTTCATCGAATTTGGAATTAGCTGACAATGACATTTTCGATCTGACGACACGCAGCAAGATACACACGGCGCGCTGAGGACAACCAGTTGTTTCCCTGCCTCCATACGTCCCACTCAAAAATTAATAAGGGCTGACAGCAGCTTGTGCAACGTCAGAGCTACTCGCAAACAACAATAATGCATGTTTTCTTCGTGTAACCTAGACAGCAGTGAAAGTGCTATAAATAGGTCATTCCAGTACATCTACAGTAGCCCCTGGGGGGAGGAAATGGGGAACGGAGCGAAGGACTGACAGACGTTTAATTTACTTTAAATAAACATTGACCCTTCATGTTTTATATCGTAGAATTGACAACAGTCTAGCTAAGGTTCCATCAAGCAAGACATCGAAACACAGACCTACTAACTAACCTGCAAGAACATTAACTAGCCCAAAACATGTACAACACCAAACGAGAAATGCATGTACAATAGACCTAAGCCTATCAGTAACCTTAACAGTCCGTGGGCGCCAGAAGAATCAACAGAATTGATATTGGCAACAAGATATAATTATTCAGACACCTTTGGGACCTGCAGAAACTCAACATAACATTTGAAACATCGTTGGGTATTTAATTTGACTTATTTTTCTCTGCCAGTCCCCTCCCATTCCTTACAGCTACGGTTTTCATATCCAGATTACGCAGGGCTGCGTCTTTCTGTTAGGTTCTGAGGCAGTAATCGTTATTGACATTGGCGACTACAAATACGATCGCGCCCTACATCAATTGAGACTCGATATTCGTGAGTGGAAGGAGCATTTCTTGGGCCCCCCGATACGGGTCCTTCACTCACCACATAAGTAGAACCGTTGTCTTCCTTCAATTCCTGGGTATCCGGTATAGAGAAATGCATTGTCAATACAGCTTTGTGCGGGGAAAAACACACACGAGAGAAAAATTACCGATCGCAATTCTGAATTTCACAAATCACATATCAAAAATGGGGCACACAAAATCCAAGCCTTCACAGAATTCACTTTAAGTTTCTAATTTTTCCATTGCCCTTTTTGGATGATCCTCGCGAGGCGAGACGTCGTTCACACGTGTGCTAGGATAACAATTGAGTTGTGTGCTGTTAACAATTGAGCACAAATGCGATGTTGCCATATAGCAGAACACGGACGCATTGGTAAGAAGGTACAAACACGACAAAATGTATATAGTTTCCAAAGAAAGTGTGAATTTGGTATATATTTGCGACTGTAGTGGCACCTAGTGAGAGGCACGCAAAACATAGCATAACAATATTAAAGGTTAGAATATGGAATTATAGACTCTGCAGTATGTAGAACAGGCCTTCCATTTGAGGCATTTTCCTACTGAATAGCCGATCTAAATACATTGACTGATTGTTAATACAAATAAAAGATCTTTGAAACATTTCGTTTTACAAAATAACTTTAAAAATCTAGCCGCCAATATCACCTGCGATAACATTATAGTGCTGTTTCTATTACTAAATTATCTATTGCCTATTCCAATTGAGATTTCTCGAGGGGTCAAACAATGTCAAATGTCTTCAAACTTTCTCAACAAACTTAATGCCTACTACTTTCTGTTAGTAGAAATCAAAATTTATCAACGAGCTGAAATATATTTATTTAACTGTTTAAACCAACGACACTCAAAAAAATTGCAAAAACGTTCAGATCTTTGATTCTTGTACGAGTGATTCACACACTGTTATGTTGGACCCCAAATCAATTATTATTTCAAATCAATTATTATTTCAAAGATGGAGGACGAGGAGGATGCGTGGTTGTATGGGGAATCCAACATAGAAACGAAAAACTCGCTCGAAATCGACAGTTCCCAGGATGCGACCACGAAAGAGGATGCGGAGAATGTTCCGAAACCGACAGAAATTGACGAAGAGGCCGTCGGAAACGAAGATGACTTTGCTGCGGTGGCGGTGGTTGGGGTAAGCCGGGTAAACAATGAGCGCCTCTACGCCCTACGCCATGCTGAATTGTGTTTCTAATGACAACCAAGGCCTAACCACATTGATACTGTTCTGATCGTTACTAAAAATAATCCCCTGTCAAATGTATCTCGTGAGACATCTGTTCGGCCCTTCCAAGCACATGAGAATTTAAAAAAAACAATTTCCACAAGCATTCCAACCGTTAAGCCCCTAGATACTATTTGGTGCTCGCGTGGCGACACTTGGGAAATATTCAATATACCACAATGATCAATCGACCGATGAGAATGGTCCAACGAGCGTGGCACCATCTAAGCTGAATCTTAGAGACAGTGCTCGTTGTTTTAAAACATTTGCAGTAAATCTAGTTTCCAACAATTGAGACATTCGCTTTCATTTCAGGTTGGCGACAAGGAAGTTGGCGAATTGAGCGGCGGCGAGGAGGAGGGTGCCGCGACCGCCACTTCCGGTGACGTGCAAACCATGGAAGACGGCGGCGACGGTGACGGCGAAAGGGACTCTGATGATAGTGACTCTGACGACGACGACGTTCAGGTCGGTGACCAAGAACTCTTAAGATTAAATTACAAGAGCCAAATCCAATTCATTCTATTCGTGAGCGTTTCTCTTTTCTTTCGTAAACATGGTTACAGGTGACCATCGGAGACATCAAGACATCGCCAGGCTACAGCTACGGCGCAACCCCCGTCAATCTGAACATCAAACGTGGCGCCACCTATCCGGGCGGACCAACACAAACGTCAGTTATAAGCAAGGCCAAGGTAGGTGTTCTAATGTTTGAAATGACACTTCACTAAAAACTGGAGCGCGCTGATTCACTAATCAAAATCCCCGATATTGTGCTAACAAACTGTTTAAACAACAATCTTATTCGCCACCCCATTTTTTAACAGTCATTGGCATGTGAACTCATGTGAATTTTTCATCCTATTCTACTGGTTCGGTCCATCCCGGCAGGGTATTGATTTAGACGCGGTGGGCACCATCAACGGCGTTCCCTGCTACGAGTTCAACCTGGACAGTCTGGAAGACAAGCCCTGGCGTAAGCCAGGTGCCGACATCACCGACTACTTCAATTACGGTTTCAACGAGGATTCGTGGAAGACCTATTGCGACAAACAGCGCAAACTGCGCGGGGACGGTGGCCCGCCACTGCCCAAGGTGGCCGGCGCCCACCACGCAGCTACCAAGGACCAGCAGATTCCGGTTGCCGCCCTCACCGATCGTAAGACGACATGAATTCAAACCCTCTCATCTAGCTGAAAATTGATTCCTACGTTAATTCCACAATCTCGCAATTGTCTGCAAACTACAAATAATAAAATTTTCATTATCAAAAAATGAATGAAATTAAAATTGGTTAAATATAAAAGACAGCATTTTATCATTTGCTAATTTAATCGCTTTGCACCTTCATTTTTTTAAACCAGCATAGATGGGGTGACACATTAAGACTGAAAGTTCTGTCCAATAGGTTCAATCTAACTTGTTCTTTGGTTGTTGGCAATTCTTTGTAAATCGGAACTTTATTTTCAGTGAACGCGCTGAAGAAGGCGGGACCACCTCCTGGTCGCAAGTTAGCAGGCAGCATCGACGTCATCGGTGGGACCACATCAACCAGTCGCAGGTCGCTCATGAGTTCGCCTAAGGAAAATGTTATCCAGGTTTGAATTTCAGTACTTTTCTGCAAGCATTATTGATATTGACGTTGATGTTGAAATGGTAGCGGAGAAAAAATTTAAATGGAATAAAACGGGTAAATAAATAAAACGTAGTATCCGCCGGAGCCAATTGGGTGAGAGACTGACTTGTAGCGCGACGGTCACTGAGTCGATTTATTCGATCCAGGGGTCTTGAGTGAAAATCTGCCCCTGACATTGTGCTAAGGCGCTGTGCGAGTATGGGCACGAAAATTGATCCAATGTCTGGTTTTTTTTTCTCGTTTGGTTTTCTCAGGTGATGACTGGCGAAAAGCGCGACTACATTCGCAAACCCTTCCTGGACAGCAGTATGCCGCCTCCCAGTATCTCTTCTATGGGGCCGCCTGGATTCCTTCCGCCCGATTTGTCAGTGCCGCCGCCTGGCATGCCTCCACCACCACCTGGCCTCCCACCGCCACCCGGACTACCCCCGCCGCCGGGTATGCTACCGCCGACCAGCATGATTCCCACTTATCCGCCCGAACATTTTGGTGGCTTTGCTCGTTTCCCCGTGCCGCCGCCCACGGTTGTGGGTGGCATCAGCGAACGCATCCAGCCGCCCGGCTACGACGGCCACCCGCCATTCTTCGGAGGGGGAGGTGGATACAGCAACTTCGAAGCGAGCAGCGAGGCTGGATGGGAGCCACGTGACCGCTCCGACTCTGCCTTCTCGCAGGTGAGTCTATCCAGTGGGGTGACATTAGAAGTCCTGATAATTTATTGTTTGTTTGGAGCAAGTGTTCTCTTGTTTACAGCTTTAGCAGCTCTTTAGAAATATGTATGGTGTCATTTATACAGACGTGGGACTTCAGCAACGAGCGAAGCGCGGATCGGTCTCCCGGACACGAGGACGACCATGAACGCCGCCACGAAAGAGATCGCCACCGCGACAGGGACAACCGGGACAGGTCAAGGGACAAGGATCGTGAGAGAGACACCCCCCGGGACAGAGATCGAGAACGATCGCAGGTACACAGTTAAATAATTTAATAGACAAATCAATTACAATTATAATATAAATACTAGTAATGTGAGAGACGCCAGGGGTTACTGATTAATTAGATAAATTTGTAATTTTTTATCTCATTATTGCTTAGGTTTTGGTATGCATTTCGTGATTTTTCACCTGTATCTATAATTATTATGTATGTTTTTCGAAACCTTTGTAATACATGTGCTTATTGGAACACTGACCCATTAAATCTCGCTGTTCATGGTTTAATTGTCTCACGTTCGTCGCCAGTTCTTTTGGATGAGTCCAGCATCTTTTCTCAATTTATCTAATTAATTATAATATATGTATAGTATATTAAAATATCTTGTGCTTGCAAATTTTTGCGGAAGAAAAAATTTATAGAACTAACTAATTTAGAAGGAAAATCAAAATTTATATTTTTGGTCCAACAATAAAACGCCTAAAATGTTGACTTACCAAATTGTGAACTAAAATTTCATACATGACAATAATTAGAGACAATATTTTTCAGTTTCAATATTGAAAAGTGAAATTGATTTTTTTAGAGGGACTCGAGACGTGAGGGACGCGATGGTCGAGAAGGCCGCGAAAGCCGTGATGGTGGACGGGAAGAACGGGAGCGATCGCAGGTTCGCGAGCGAAGTGAGCGTCGAGAGCGGAGCGGCGAAAGAAGCCGGGACGATCGAGACGACTACGAGGAGCGAAGAGAACGCAGACACCGAGAACGCGACCGAGACAAGGAGCACAGGTGACCGACCTTTTATTTTGTAGGACAACATTAGTACCTTATAGAAATGTGCATTGAATATGAACCGAAACGTCTCTGCTTTCTTTGGCGTCCCTCCGGTAGGTCATCCCGTCGCAAGCATCGTGACGATGACGAGTCGTCGGAGCACCGCAGCTCTCGTCACCGCCGGAAGCGCTCCAAGAGAATCAAGGAAGAAGACGGAGCCGGCGAGACGAGTGGCGACGGAGCGGCCAACGATGATGGCGACGGCGGGTCCACGCCGCCCCTCCCCGTCGATCCCAAGGAGATCAAAAAGGAAAAGGAATGAACGTCCACTTCTACTCGGTCAGCACCATTTGCTTTATTTTCTGTCATCTTTTTTCGCTCACGTATGTGACTTGCCATTCGAAACTAGAATTTCGAGTTCATCCTTCCTTCTCAATCACCTAACCAAGTGAGACGCTGTATATTTTTAGGGTTATTGTTAGCTGAATTCAAAAATTTATTTTTGAGATATTTTCAAACTTTTGAACTTCCTATGCGATGATCTTGTGATTGGAAGTGGTGGAAAAGGCATATTTGTTGCACAATTCAGCTTAAGATGATAGTCTAAAAAATGTCACATAGATGTTGTGAGAGGAAACTGATGCGTCTGGCTGGCAAACCGTTTTTGATGAAAGATTTACTTTTGACACCATGTGTCGATCCAGTTTCAAAGCTAAAACGGGTTTGTGATTCATTTATAATTTCAACCGAGTATTGAGGGCACATATTGACCCTGAGATCATCTAGTGGCCGATGCCATATACAATTGTCAAGTGCCACCATGGGACTGGTGGCGCCACTCTTTGTGCACGCCACAACGCAGAAAATTTAGTAGTCGCAAGTATTGATGAGCAAATTTTTCATTGTTTATGTCTGGTGAGGATTTCGAAGAAAACGTTTCTCATATTTTAAAATTTAATGTATCGATATTTTGTATCGAATCTTGTATTGTATCTTTACAAAAGAAGTAATAAAATTAAAATCAATTGCACATCTGCTCATGTTTTCACTCCACATTACCGATAAGTAATAACCGAATTTTCTGACGCATATCAGCAATCATAAAATGTAAGGATCTTTCGAACATTTTTTTCTACCAATCAACTGTAGTGAACCGCACTACAGTCGTTCTGTACCCTCATGGTGCTTAGGCACTTGGCGAAATATTTCGTATATGTAGAGATTGAATTGTCAAAGCCATCTCTACTCGCATAACACAACTCGATAAAACAACACATGATTGAAGAAAAACAAAGTGCAATTAAAAATGTAATCATTAGTTGTAAATAATCCCTGGAACCACCATCGATCTCGTTGCCCATCATTAACGTTCGATTTCGTAGTTACTGTTCCTGCCTGTAACTTGTTACTCCATGTTCCATTTATTAATTTTATCGACACTATATTTTGACAAACGCTTATGCCTGTACCAAGGGGATCATGTTGCGCAATGGGAATTGTATTTCCAGCTCATGCAACGAATATGACCGATACTGTGATGCCTACGATGATTTTGACAGTCGCAGCTGGTTCACAGCCTACAGAATAACAATCTTAATCTCACAATGAATTATGATTATGCTCGACAAGCGCGCCCAAGCGTATTTGATCCAAGTATGTGTGAGAAGCGTTTATACACCGAACAAAAATGGCGAGTCAGCGCTATGACATGTCAATTTATACGCACAATTCAACGCATCCTGATTTTAGAGCATTCGGCCCCATGATCTCTATTTGAAGAACGAGCGCCTGCAATCTCGAAAGTCCGCTTTCCCAAAATTTCAATGTCAATCGTGATCTCAAGCATTACAATTAAATAAGTTTTAGAAGTTTAGGGCAAAAACATTTTAATTTTTATCGATTACATATTCAATTATTATTCAATTACTTGTCACGATGTAAAATATAATAGCAAAAGGAAAATTTACACCGACTTAGTGTCACATTGATCGTCATAAACAGTCAACAGTTTTTCATGAGGTTTTAGTGGCAGTCCTGGGGAACTTTCAATGTCCTTCTCTAGAGCGTCTTTTCCTTTGTTGTCCAATGCAAGGCAACGGATATCTAAATTAATAAAAAAAAATATTCGTTTATGGCTTAAATCAATTTTAGCTTCAATATTGTACATGAAAATTAATTTTGATCGATGAATTTCGTCGCGAATTTGGTTCACATTTACCTTCTATGAATTTTTCATTGTGTTCACATGTATAAACACACCAGTAATTGTTTTCCTTGTTGTATTTTAATGTGTAGAAATCAGCCTTTCTCCCTGCAAACGTACAATACAAGTTTTACTTATCGAAAATGATCATTTTTCACAAATGTTCCGATATTTACATGTGTAACAAATAATTTACCATCAAAGCTATTGTACACATCCCATTCATTCATTTCTTTCTTGACTGTTATGTTGGCTACAAATGTTCCCAAAAGTCTGGAGAGGAAAAAATTAATAAATTTTCAAATGGCCGCAAACATTTGTTTCACGTTCATTTTGCATAGCAATAAAAACGATTTAATTTGCAATTTTATTGTAAAAAAATCTATTGTTCATATATATTGCAAATTCTATATTTCTCACTTGTGGGTCAAAATTCCTTCTGCTCGCAGGGGGTTGTTAGGGTCACTGATGTACTGGAAACGAATGCACCTCTCGATGGGTCGAAGGCTTTTATATAATCGCCACTGATCACCAAATGGTTGGAGATTCTGAATTGAAAAAAAGAAAACATTGGATATTAAATCTACAAATAATAATACAGTTTCCTGAGCTTCTTACTAATTCTAAACTTCTAATGTGCATGAAAGCAAAAATGGACACCAAAATGATTGTGGTCCATTTTTTCATTTGTCATAAAATTCGAATTATGGTGAACTTTTCGACCTGGGTAGTACGGAACTTTTGTGATTGAACTCCACAGTGAGGGAAATGTGACCTTTTTGATATAGACTAGGATTCAATAATAATAAATTTCTTACCTCTGTGGCGTTGGTTACAAGTTTAGGAAGCTGTTTGCAGGCTTTTTCATTATCAGGTATCGATCTTTTAAAATCAAATGCCAGAGCAGCAGATAATCCAACCACCAAAAGGAAAGTCAGACCAAACTTGATTGCCATTGCAAATTCACTCGGAGTAGTTTATGCTGGTGCAAATAATTGTTATCAATCCGAAGCAAGATAGACAAGTTGAGATACTTTCAATGCATTTGGTTTCATATTTATATACTGTAGAATATGAAGGGAATGAAGGGAAATATGTCAAAATACCGCTTTTCCCCACTGGATGTTTGGGAATTCTAGCAATTGTTGAATGAGTAATGGAATTTCGTTTGGGAAACACACTAGCAATTGTGTTGTGTGTTGATTGTGCTGATAGTAATAAATTTAGAGAAAATCCCTTTAATCTACATATTTCGTCTATTTAGCAATATATTATCATTCGAAATTAATTATTAATCAATTATTTAATGATGAGTGACGTTTGGCTCATTGAACTTAATGTACCATTGTTGACTGAAACTCTTTGATTAGTGTTTCAAGTATGTTAACAAATTGCATCTGAAATGTAAATTCTACTAGTATAGCATCACAATTAAGTCGATGTTGTTGCAGTTCCGGTTCTAATGCTCTTCACATTATTCCATTGAATGGACACAGGTAGATGCGAAATTGTGATTGCAACAATTAATTTATGCCAAAACCTCTTAGAAAAATAAAATTTCAGACAACTAACCAATTTCCTTTGAGAGAATTTGAAATTGAAATTGAAACGACCTATAATGAAAATGCCCAATCCGTTCACTTTGTAAAACAAAAATGTTTTCTTATAAATTTAAGTTTCATTTTGAAATTTAATTGATATAAAATAATTACTTCCAATGTCATTCTAACATATGGCTATTGGGTAAAACCCGCGCCACATATGTCAATGTTGATCAAGGATTTTCATTAACTCTAGTTCCTAGAACACCTCTGATAATCCCTCATTTGTTCAACCCACTATCTGCAATTAATATTAATGAAGTGATTTATATTCATTGAGTGGCTACATTCGGGCTGCGTGCAAATGCTTATTAACAATAATTCATTAATTAGTATAGGGCTGATGTCGCTGATCCATCCATAAATGTCACACTTGGTAGCATGCGTGGATCAATAATTCACTGTCCATCGTAAATTTTGGTGTAATTGGTGCAGTTTGGAGAAATTTGTTATCTGAGATGAAACTACGAAGGTTTGAGCAATCGCTAAGTAATTGCTATAGAATTCGGAATAATTTATAGAAAGCAAATTAATTATAGTCAACATGGGCGTAATCTCTATAAGACGATTGATCAAAAGCGAGGCATTTTGTGGCCAAATATATGTAAGGGGAAAAATATATCCGTCAGTTTTCATTCATTTGCATATACAGAGTATTTATTGTTTTTCGACAAATAGCTTGTAAAATTCAAAACGAGTCACCATATAATGCAAATCTTTTTCTTCCGAGTCGGTGAAAACATTTACAATTTATTGTAGTTTGAAATTTTTCATGTCCATCAATGCAATCTGATTTCATGTAATTCGTATAAATTTGGCCCCAATGAAGCAGCAGTTGAAGGGCGGTTCTGATGTTCTGAGTGTTAAGTGCAAAAATTAGTGAATCTCATTCTGAATTTACAATACTGTACGAAGAAAAAAAATTGATCTGATTTATCCCAGATCGTAGTGCAGATATTTTTGCATGTACAGGTATGAGACACTGTGGGCACACAGTAATTGAAGAAAGGATTACGGGGTAACGGAATTGCATGCATCCTACACAGACATCAATGTCAACATCAAGGTAAAGTCAACACGACAAGAGCGTCGACGCGATTGTCGCGGCATGGTGGGAATCCGAATTACACCTGCCGTGAACCAACGCCGCCTGCAGGCAGCTCTGAAAATTAAATATTGTCGTGGGATGCGTGTCGAACAATATTATTCCCGTGATCGTGGGTTCGATTCCAGACCGGGACCTTCGGAATTTTTCATACGATAGAAATTCCTACACACACCTTCCATTGGAATGGATGTAAAGCTGTACGATTTTAGGTACACGTTAAAAATCCCTACCTAGATTTAAACATAGACTAGACAAAATTACCAGGTCCTCACCTGTTTTTTAGGGCGAAAATGATGGTGGACCTCCTTAACAAATATCTTAAGTTGAGGTTGGTCATAAATTACAATTACAATATATACCCACAAGCAGCCCCGGATGGGGCCTATGGCGGGGGTTCATTAATCATAAAATAAATCTAATGACTGGTTATTATTTAATTATAATACAACGAATCTTTACCAATAGACAAAACTTTTAAGTTTTAATTTTTCGTTGTCTCTAGTGCATCGCTTGTAACGAACATTTTGATATTAAAGTTGAGACTATTTAAAATTGTGAAGACCAATGGCAATTAAATAGTTTTACAAGTTGAGATCAAACCATATATTTTATTTGACTATTTAAATCGGTGTACAGTATTATCTTGCGGCAAATTTTAAAATTGTGTTGGACGATTTTTTAATGATCCGAGGTTCCTTCATAGATGATCACGGTTTTATTTCTATGGTCCTCTTAGCCGCTCTTGCCGCCATATCCGCCTCCATATCCGCCTCCATAACCGCCCCATCCTCCGTAACCTCCGGATCCGGAACTACCGCGCCTTTGAATAAAGCCCTCGTGATCACTGGGCCCTTCGTTGGGCAGGTCCAAGGCCCTTTGAATAAGTTGAACCATGTGGCCGGCTTTCTCGGATCTTGCTTCCCTCTTGACTACATTGAGTCTGTCCGCTTCAAGTATGCTTTCCAAAAATCTCTTGTCCACTTTGCCAGTCTGCAAATATAAACCACCAAATTGTTACGAAATTTCTTAAGTAAATTATTACCAGTTTTTTTAATAAATTGCGTCGATTGGTTTTACGATTTATTTATTTTCAAGGAATCTTGAAAACAACAACAAATACACAGATCTATCCTATCTATATTTGCTTTCCTTATCTCATTCTCAAAATTCAATAACAATATTCAACGATAGAACCATTTGTTTATCACATATTTCAAAGAAAAAATAAAGATGTCTTCCTTGATCTTCTTTTTGAACATAATAATTAGAGCTTGATTGACGTACAGTGTTGTCAACTATATGATTTAATAAATTGTGTTACTCAAATGGTGCTTGATGGCCAACGTTGTTCGAAATTCTCCAGATGGCGCTGACTTACCATTCCCAGAGGATCTACATGGTTAGACGCAGAGTAGAGCGACCAATAGCGTGGTCAGCAGAAGAGTGGACAACCTCCCCATTTCTGGATTAAAGCAATGTCGAGCACTTCCACTGTACGATTCCAAGCCGTTATAACGGAATCTTAAGCGAAGTGAAGAAGATACGCACGATTTTGTTGGCGCTGTATACTCACTCGTAGGTGGCGCTTTAGTAAACACAAGCGCTCGAACTTGGCGAATATATAATAAATTGTCAAGTCAAACTGTGTGTTGTTGGTTCGTGTGCCATTCTCAGTCTGTTGTCACACGCAGTCACACCCACGATAGTGACGTAGTCGGGACAATACTTGTCGGCACCGCATCGAATGTGACCGCGGTGTCAAACATTTTGATCTAATAAATGGTTGCATCATTCTAGTTTTTTTTTTTTGCTTTCATGACATGCAATCTGCCATTAGTGTAGTTCAATTAACAGAGATGGATTTGTGGTGCAGCAGTTCATAATTGTGAGATATTGACATTATGATTTCATTTATATTCATTATCCATTAACCACAAACAATCATATAAAACATTTTAAGATGCCTATTTTGATATCCTTATGAAATTGCATTAACGTCTTGAAATTCTGGGCTTCAATGAAGCCCAGTATCATGAATGTGGCTGATTGTACAGAAACCTCTAATGGAATGGAATATATGAAATAATGGAGAATGGAAATATTTTCAGAGAATATATAAACTAATAACACGAGGAGGAATTAATTGAAGGACATGTAAAAAAAGAAATTATTTTATTTGTTAAAATCAGAGATATACAATAATTATTTTGTCATAAAACGTCCGGTGACGGTGGGTCGATTTCTTCAAGTTGTCGTCTGCATCGGAATTATATGTGTGGTCCAATCCAATAGAGGGTCGAGGTTGAAATGTGAATCAGACTTTAGCCGCATTTACCAGAAGGATATCCGCCGCCGCCACCGCCGAAAAACATTGGATAGCCGCCCCCGTAACCCCCGTAACCCCCGTATCCACCGCGTGTTTCAATATCGGCCCCTTCCTCGTGAGAAAGGTCCAAAGCCCTTTTGAGTAGCTCAACCACATGCCCAGCTATCTCGGACCCCACATCCCTCTTGACTCTGAAAACACCCTCCACAAGCTTCTTGTCCACTTTACCAGTCTGCAAACAAAACAACAAAAATAAAAAGCACAAGGTTGAGATTGTGCTCTGTGAATTTGGCAATTTGGTCGCTCATTTCCACAACACAATATTGACATCACAATATTATGAGTAATACAACCATTGTAAGAAACAGGTATTCAACTTGAAATTTGGGTGCTCACATATATATTTAGTTACAGTTTCATTAATAATGTGATTCAATCGAACGAAACGAAAATCAATTATTCAAATATTATTGCTTAATCCTAATCAGTTATGTTTGTACTTTTACATAGAGATATATAAACTGCATTCTATTTCTTAAATAAAAAAATCAGAAAATTTATTTAAGTTTCAATTTATATTTAGCATGCATGTGACAATCAAATGAAGTATCTTCGAATTATAATCGGATTCACTCATCATTTATTTTGTGACAAAACAACTTACCCTAATTAATTTTTTTTAAATAATATTTTTAATTGAACTCGTTAATTTAATTAGACCATACCAGGGGTAGAGGGAAGACAAGCTGACTTACCATTCCAAGCGACGTGACATGACAGACACAAACAAGAGCTACCAAGAGTGTTCGGAGAACAATAGAGAAATACATTCTGGATAGACGTTGTTAGAAAGGGACAGTCTAAATCGAGTATAAAAGTTTTGATGGAACCTGGAGCAACGTCGGAATAAATATGATCCTGTACAGGTTTCGAGTGTCACGGAATCGCTCGTTATCTCGTCGGTTATATCTGTTCGACACATTCATATTTATCACGTCTTATTTGTTGTATTTACGTTGCGACCAATTTCCATATTTGAGCGCCCAATTATATTGCGGTCTTCATCAAAACATTAGTGCAAATTGCTGGTTTGGTTCGTCATATCCTGTTTATCGTTCCATGAAACGCGGCTGATTAGTTCGGCCGAGGGTGGCCTGGTAAAATTTGTAATTGCCTATAAGTCCATTTACTCTTTTATGAAAATGCCCTTTCGTTTGAACCTAACTCAAACACAGGCAACTACTCAAGACTTTGAAATGGACACGCTGGAGAGACTGTGTTCATCGCAACAAAATCATAGATTGATCAATGAAACAGGACAGATATACAGCTGTTCCAATACGCGAATCGAATCAACAACAGGTGTGTGGGAAAAACCCCAAAGCGTCGAGAACGGAATATATTCATAAATATTGGGCGTGGATAAATTAATGAAGATTCGGAAAGCCATACTGGATCAACCGCGAAAGGAATCTCTGACAGCGCTACACAGAGAATCTTACAATCATAAGTCTTGCAAACAAAGACATTATGATGGTTATTTGCATATACAATATATTATAACATGTCAATGGAGAGGTCTCGTTGGTTTCCCCCATTACTTTCTAGTCGAATTAACACCACTCGATCTCTGTGCCTCATAACATATTTCTAATGACTAAACAGAAAATAACGCGATTATTATGAAATTTGGTGATAATTCGGACCATTCTTTTCAAATTCAGAATCTTAAATTTCATTTTTAAAAACTATTACCACATTGCGCCTTGATGGTGGCACTGCGTTTTCGAACTACTTTAACAATACCGTTCATTAAATATAAAAATTGAATCAATTCTCTCCGACAAAACAAATATTATGATGTGCATCGACTTCTTAACGAGTTTCCAAACAGAGGGTTTGGATCCAGATAAGGACCGAATTGATTCGGTTTGGCCTATCTTTCGCTAAAGCTGTTTGAGACAGTCCGTCAAATCCATCCCTTATTTGAAAACTCGTTAAGAAGTCGATTTAAATCATAATTTTTATTTTGTGGAAAATATTTAATCGTTTTTTAAGTAAACTGAATTGTGGCCGCAGAATTGAGCAAATGCGTTGCACAGTTACGTAACAACACACACAACATATGTGTGAAAATTATCATCAAATTTCCGAATTATTCGAGTATCTTTTCTCGACAGAGCTATTACAATACTTTTTGGCCACGGTGTAGAATAATATAAAAAACATTTCAATAGTGGCGACATGGAATTTAAATCTGAAAGAACAAAATGAATTGTAAATTTTCAAGCCTTAAATCCACAATGAAAACATTCAATGTATCTAAAATCAGTTACGATAATTAATTGAAATTTTAATCTTACTCGTGGATACTGTTTTCAAAAGACTCAATTTATCAATCCGGGAGGAAATTATTTATTTTTATTCGAGACAACTTTATACATCATTTCTTGATTGAAGTACGAGTACTTAACAATTTAGCCAACCCATAGTGACAATTTGCAGCATCATGTTAGCCCTCGTCAAGATGGGCTGGTTCGACAATTCATTGATCCGATGGATCTTAGCGACCATATACGCCTCTATTGCAACTTCTTCGCTCAACAAGGACAGGAGAGTCTCCATTGGGTCCATCGCCGGTCATGCCCAAAGCTCTTTCGATCAACTCGATCATTTTTCCGGCCATCTCGGAGCCAGTATTCCTTTTTGCTGGACCATCAACGCCATCATCCTACAAAACAAAAACGTACTATATAACCTTTGTGTTGTACATGCAAATGGGAACAGCTATTTTGAAAAAATAAAATAAGGACAATCTGGTTTTGAAGAGGAAATTGTCAGGGTTCATACGTGTACCGGTGCAGAGTACTAACTTGACGTCAATGAAACACACCCGAATGACGAACATAACTGTTTTATTTTTAGGCCAACGGTGGCAAGTTACAACACTAACTCTTTTACAGCTTTCAGAAAACCAATTACATACGTGCAAGACAACAAACGCGGCACTTAAAACATAACTGTATGCATATTCATAAAAGAGCGTCCATCTTCTTTTCTCGTTTTCCCGCTTCTCCCCTCCCTTCTCCGCTCCCTTTCTCTACGTGTAGCTTTTTTCCGTCCCACCATGTTAAGACCTCTTCTTCTGCTCTCTTTAACGGATCCACTACAAAGCGCTCTTTTCTCTCTTGTCGCGTGCCACTCTCTCTCTCTTGCGTTCGACACCTTCTCTGTGCTCCGCATACCATACTCGCGTGTCGCTTTCATCTGGGGCGGGCTGCCCCGACAAAATATGATTTTCGGTAAGTTACCGTGCACACGATAACCTGGTCATTTAAACATCTGACTTTATCATAAAATATAAATAAGAGAGACTCAATTTAACAATAGAAATTACATAGAAAGTGCTTGTTTCATGCCGCTAAAGTGAAGAATTTTATTAAAATGATAATGAGATTGTGCGAAATGAAAAGTTAAAAAAAGATTGTATTACAATATTGTTGTGAGATAAATTCTGAGAAATAATTTTAAGCGCAAAAAGTTGGATAAATTATTGGCAAAATTCCAATTTATCAGCACGAAGCGCAATTTTTAAAATCCCCTTTCCCTTGATTTATATTCCCATTATTTTTGTGTATAAGTATGTAGCATGTGTGTGATTTTTGAAAAATTACTGGAAAATAATAAAATGAAATTGCGCCTAATTAATCGTTATTTGCATTAAAACTTAAATTCCAACTATTTCATTTTAGTGTTAGATAAACTACAAGTGATAAGTGAAAATTGCTGAGAAATGGTAACAAATTTGCGAAGTGCAATTTAAAAAATCTTCAATCTTGAGATTTATATGTCCAATACTTAAGTGTTAATATGATGCGTCAAGCCGACCCCTCATGGTGGGACAATTTACAAAAGCTTGTTTTCAATATATATATTTTTTTAATACACTGAAGTGTAAACAGGAGTACAACAAGTGTTTCTGTACCCCTCTTGGTGCACATGGAGCACATAAATCAATATTAAATCAATATCATTTTGAGCCCTGCTGCCTGAGGCCTCTAGCAGCTGTCTCTGCCTCTAGGTTAATTCGTCCCTCTGTGTAATGTTGATCTGATTTCTAGAAATCAAGTTTAACTTTCAATTAACTAAACACCTTTGTAATGTGACCGCCGTTCGGGGGACCGGTACCCCGGGATCAAAAAGTCGAGAGTCAACCCTCCAGTTAAACTCGTTTTTGTTAACATCCGGCAACAATCGACCTAGATATATTAATTCTATTGAATTTATTGTATTCTAATTTTCCGAAACTTACCATTCCATGTGGAACAACGCTGCAAACGCAGAGAACCGCAATCAACAACACCACGAGCATTACGTAGGACGACATTCCGACAAATCTGCAAATCAAACTCGATCGTGAACTCTAATTGTGCGTAGTTGCGAAGCTGCTTGCCTGAACTGAATGACAGAGACACCTGTTAAACGTGGGCACTTATATATATATATCGACACTCCGGTCCTATGAGTCGGCCCCCCTCAACTACAATAGAATAACGCTAACGGAACGACAGAAAAACTGATGATCGTCACATTTACTTTTACATCTGCTGGTGTCGTATCGTCAAGCAATTTCGGAATTTCCACGACTTTGACGTCACAACCCGCATGCGCCTCATCTCTTGACATGACCATCTGCACGAATCTGCGATCGCATGTCAAGGGGATGATGTACATTTTGAAAAAGGAAATGATTTGTCTCTGAATAGTTTCAGTAGCGTTTCCGCCTTAATGGGCGGCGGTTAATTGTCTTCAACGCCGAAGATATCCAACAAATTTGCAGCAACTAATTGAAAAATCAGTACCTCCTTTTAACAAATATCTCAACAGAGAGATTGTGAACATTCGGATTTCTCGTGATTGTGGGTTCGATTCCCGATCCGACCGAGACCTTCGGAATTTTTCGGGCAAGAGAAATTCCGACTTGTGCTTACTTTGGAATTGAAATAAATGGGGCCTGTGACGATGATATCAAGCGCACGTTAAAGATCCCGACATAGGTTTCAATGAAACAAAGGCTAGGCAAAATTACCAGTTCGCCTCCTGAAGGGGTTTAGGACAGAAACACTGGTGAACCTCATTAAAAAAAATCGTCCGAGTAGATAGTGAGCAATATAACTCCCGAAAACCACTCTTCCATGTATAGTGGTAAATAATTTCAAATGAACTATCAAAAAGTTTGAGATTAATTAATTTTTTTTGCGCATCACTATTTCACCATTTTACCAATCACCGGGCTACGTATTTCTGATGAAATTTAAAAATCGACGTCATTTTAACCGAAGTGAAAAGAATGAGTAGTAGATATAGTTGTATCAATCTCCACGGTATTTATTTGGGCGTTTTTGTTTATACAATCTCGTTCATCAACATGATTCCGTTTCGGCGATTAACTTTATGTTCAACGCGGGTGTGAATTGCTATAAATTCATAAATTTTCGTTAATATCGTATTATGTACTCATACTCATCGTCATCACAGAACACGTTTAACAAATGTTCAACAAATGTGCTCATGGCTCCTCATGGCCCTTGTCTGCGATAAATACAAATTTCATTGTGACGACAGAAACTGATTTATAGATGGACGCACTTGGTTTGAATGTTGTGTTTTTATTTAGCCAAATAATCATACCAATAGGTGACAGAAATTTTAGAATCCTTTATTACCGCACTTGGGTTTGGAAAAGGATCCGCCGCCACCTCCGACAGGAACCGGAACAAAGACTGGCCCACCTCCTCCACCCCCTCTATTATATCTACCGCCTCCGCCTCCACCCCAACCGTGGCGCGTTTCAATTTCGGCTCCGTCCTCGTCGGGTCCCACCTCCGACATGCCCAAGGCCCTTTGGATTAACCGCACCAACTCGCTGGCGGCCATCTCGTTCCTCTTATCGTGGTTGAGTCCGTCCGCCTGGAGGACGGTGTCCAGAAATCTCCTGTCCACTTTTCCGGTCTGAAATAAAAATTAAAATATCACCTATACGTAGCCCTCCTCTAACGTATCGATACATTTTAACGTTAGGATGACTCGATAATTAATTTCACATTGCAACATCACAATTTGACGATGTTTTAATGTCCTCATCAAGTCGTTTTCAAACAGATTTCAAGCGATGAGAATGACTTACCAATCCCAGAGAAGCAACGTGGTTGACGCTGACCACAGCAATCAATAGCGCTGCGACGCAGATGGAGGAGTGCATTTTGTTTCCGGAAGAACTGTTTCGATTATTTCGATGTAACACACAGTCCCTTAAACCAAGTGGTAGTCGTGGCAGGAAAAATGGTCAACCTTATTTTTATATGAATCGGAGTAGCGACGAAAACTGAAGAGTCTTTTAAGCCAACCACATAATCGACTGCTCAAAAAACGAAACTGGGATTCCCCAGCTTCTATCGTCCCCTCCGCACTCTGATCGATTGTTTTGCACTACCTTTGACAATAGCACATACGATAAAGATCCATCCTCGAATGGGCTTGCGATCGTCGCTGTGAGTGCGTGGTTGATTCTAACAGTCAGATTTCAAGTTTGAGAGTGTAGCGACGGTCACGAAAATTTCCATTCGCGAAGATCAATCAACGCCTCACTCTTTACATTATGACCCCACTATACCAATATTCGTGCGTGATCCAAATTGTACAATGTACATGCAAGGTTGGTTCAAGGTTAGTGTGATGTTGCAGTTTCAACCAACGGTAACGACGAGGACGAAGACTGTACAGTTTGAAGGGGTACGACGTGGAAATTAACATTAATGCAACCTAAGTTATAGTTATTATTAAAAACCATGGTAATTAAGGTAGTACTTAAATAATATTTATTTCGTCTTGATTGATTGTTTGTGTACATTTTTATTGTTGTATCGATTTTAAGGTTACTTTATTTCAGTTTTCTTGCCTAAGAAGCACGAAGCACCGCGAAGTTCCTTTTGAAGACTTTCTCCAGATGTTCTCCAATGTCAACGCCCCTGACATTGAGTCCAATGAAGACAAGGACACTTTTCATTAGATCTTTATCAGCTTTCTCCGTCTGAAAATAATCGGAACAAGTCAGAAAATAAATTTAAAACTGCAGGTAATTATGATAAAGAAATTAAAAAAATATTGTAGCCTGATAGCCAAGAAATTTAATCGGTCAGGTGTAGGCTGATAAACACTTGGTCAAGAGACCCCCATCAAGCTTTGAATATACGTAAGCTAGGTTTGGCAATAATCTAGTAACGATTCTTTTAATATTCATTTTTTTAAATTATCAAAAGCATTTTGCTTGTGAGACTTGTTGCACCCACAAATATTTCCGTTTAAATCAATTTTGGTATCAAAAAATCAAATCAAATTTGGTTCAAAGAGCATCAAATCACATCCATAGTAATTTAAATATTAATTTAACAGAAACCGAATTAATCTGCACAAATACAATACATACTAATTTTCTTAAGCCAACATAGTTTTCAGCAATAATAAACTTTTATAATAAACGTTTTTTTTACACGGGAGCACCCTTAACGGCCATGTTCCTTCTTACCCGCATTGCACAGCTGCAAGTAGTGTTTGCCAATTAAATTCGTGCCCAATTCAATGAAGAACGTTTTAAAAATACAGAGTATTTGTAACGAGTGTAAGAAAGAAGAGACAAAAAGCCAGGTTGGTTTGACATACAATATTTATTTCGTCGACATCATGGTGAAGTTAATTTAAATGTTCTGTTGTCATCGCTTTCGTTATTAGAGTCTCCAAGAAATTCCGAAGAAAGTTGCGATGGAGCATGGCGACTTGAAAATGTCATCCAGATTTACAATATTTGTTTAACCACAATTTAGAATAACCTGTGCCACCTGTGCTTATTCTCTCGAACTCATTTGCCATCAATTTCAGTTTTCGTTATCGACCAATCTAAGGGGGAACTAATTACCAGTCCTCATGAGGCGACGTGCTCCATGGACAAAGACGAGACAGATGACATATTAGAAAAATGAAGTTTGCCTCCTCTCGATCAAGTTGAATCATTCAAATGACGAATATGTCAAACAAAGTATTTTATTGACGTGACTTGTTCACAGTTAGTGGTGGTGACTAACTCGGGTTTTTGTTTGGGGCTCGAAGCTTCCTATTGTTAGCGTTCACAGCTAGGTGCCATCCTGTGACAACTGGACAGATTTGGTTTTCATGTGTTTTCATGGGTGGATGTGATTTGTGGTAATCGGTCACACAAGCAGTTGATTTTCATTAATTATCATAGATTCGATGACATTTCTATGTCAGCGACAAACTGTACGGCTTATTATGCGTATTTAAGTTATTGAAGTATACTGACAATAATAACAGAAATATTATTGTATAAAATATACTTGCATGTCTATGTCTAAAATGTTAGTTAAAAAATAGGAAATTAAATGTTGAGTATTAATTTATTTAGCCGCTTCGGCCTCTTCTTTGAAGCAAGACTTCGGATC